>JAWPHD010006178.1:0-149329 GCA_037043455.1 Cyrtodaria siliqua | reverse complement strand
CATGAGTCTTATATATAAAAGGAACAGTACATGAGTCTTGTATATAAAAGGAGCAGTAATGAGTCTTCTATATAAAAGGAGCAGTACATGAGTCTTATATATAAAAGGAGCAGCACATGAGTCTTAGTATATAAAGGAGCAGTACATGAGTCTTATATATAAAGGGAGCAGTACATGGCTCTTCTATATAAAAGGAGCAGTACATGAGTCTTATATATAAAGGGGCAGTACATGAGTCTTATATATAAAAGGAGCAGTACATGAGTCTTCTATATAAAAGGAGCAGTACATGAGTTCTTATATATAAAGGAGCAGTACATGCGTCTTATATATAAAGGAGCAGTACATGGCTCTTCTATATAAAGAGGAGCAGTACATGAGTCTTATATATAAAGGAGCAGTACATGAGTCTTATATATAAAAGGAGCAGTACATGAGTCTTATATATAAAGGAGCAGTACATGAGTCTTATATATAAAGGAGCAGTACATGGCTCTTATATATAAAATAAGCAGTACATGAGTCTTATATATAAAAGGAGCAGTACATGGCTCTTATATATAAAAGGAGCAGCACATGAGTCTTATATATAAAAGGAGCTGTACATGAGTCTTATATATAAAGGGAGCAGTACATGGCTCTTATATATAAAATAAGCAGTACATGAGTCTAATATATAAAAGGAGCAGCACATGAGTCTTATATATAAAAGGAGCAGCACATGAGTCTTATATATAAAAGGAGCAGCACATGAGTCTTATATATATAAAAGGAGCAGCACATGAGTCTTATATATAAAAGGAGCAGTACATGAGTCTTATATATAAAGGAGCAGTACATGGCTCTTATATATAAAATAAGCAGTACATGAGTCTTATATATAAAAGGAGCAGTACATGGCTCTTATATATAAAAGGAGCAGCACATGAGTCTTATATATAAAAGGAGCAGTACATGAGACTTATATATTAAAGGAGCAGTACATGGCTCTTATATATAAAATAAGCAGTACATGAGTCTTATATATAAAAGGGAGCAGCACATGAGTCTTATATATAAAAGGAGCAGCACATGAGTCTTATATATAAAAAGAGCAGTACATGAGTCTTATATATATAAGGAGCAGTACATGGCTCTTATATATAAAAGGAGCAGTACATGAGTCTTATATATAAAAGGAGCAGTACATGAGTCTTATATATAAAAGGATCAGTACATGAGTCTTATATATAAAAGGAACAGTACATGAGTCTTATATATAAAATGATCAGTACAGGAGTCTTATATATAAAAGGAACAGTACATGAGCCTTATATATAAAGGAGCAGTACATGAGTATTATATATAAAGGAGCAGTACATGGCTCTTATATATAAAAGGAGCAGCACATGAGTCTTATATATAAAAGGAGCAGTACATGAGTCTTATATATAAAGGAGCAGTACATGGCTCTTTATATAAAAGGAGCAGCACATGAGTCATATATAAGAGGAGGAGTACATGGCTCTTATATATAAAAGGAGCAGCACATGAGTCTTATATATAAAAGGAGCAGCACATGAGTCTTATATATAAAAGGAGCAGCACATGAGTTTTATATATAAAGGAGGAGTACATGGCTCTTATATATAAAAGGAGCAGCACATGAGTCTTATATATAAAAGGAGCAGTACATGAGTCTTATATATAAAAGGAGCAGCACATGAGTCTTTTATATAAAAGGAGCAGTACATGAGTCTTATATATAAAAGGAGCAGCACATGAGTCTTATATATAAAGGAGCAGTACATGGCTCTTATATATAAAAGGAGGAGTACATGGCTCTTATATATAAAAGGAGCAGTACATGAGTCTTATATATAAAGGAGCAGTACATGGCTCTTATATATAAAAGGAGCAGTACATGAGTCTTATATATAAAAGGAGCAGCACATGAGTCTTATATATAAAAGGGAGCAGCACATGAGTCTTATATATAAAGGAGCAGTACATGAGTCTTATATATAAAAGGGAGCAGCACATGAGTCTTATATATAAAAGGAGCAGCACATGAGTCTTATATATAAAGGAGCAGTACATGAGTCTTATATATAAAAGGAGCAGTACATGAGTCTTATATATAAAAGGGAGCAGTACATGAGTCTTATATATATAAAGGAGTAGTACATGAGTCTTATATATAAAAGGAGAAGTACATGAGTCTTATATATAAAAGTGAGTATTACATGAGTCTTATATATAGAAGGGAGCAGTACATGGCTCTTATATATAAAAGGGAGCAGTACATGAGTCTTATATATAAAAGGAGCAGTACATGAGTCTTATATATAGAAGGAGCAGTACATGGCTCTTATATATAAAAGGAGCAGTACATGAGTCTTATATATAAAAGGGAGGCAGCACATGAGTCTTATATATAAAGGAGCAGTACATGAGTCTTATATATAAAAGGAGCAGTACATGAGTCTTATATATAGAAGGAGCAGTACATGGCTCTTATATATAAAAGGAGCAGTACATGAGTCTTATATATAAAAGGAGCAGCACATGAGTCTTATATATAAAGGGAGCAGTACATGAGTCTTATATATAAAAGGAGCAGTACATGAGTCTTATATATAAAAGGAGCAGAACATGAGTCTTATATATAGAAGGGAGCAGTACATGGCTCTTATATATAACAGGAGCAGTACATGAGTCTTATATATAAAAGGAGCAGCACATGAGTCTTATATATAAAGGGAGCAGTACATGGCTCTTATATATAAAGGAACAGTACATGAGTCTTATATATAAAGGAGCAGTACATGAGTCTTATATATAAAGGGAGCAGTACATGGCTCTTATATATAAAGGAACAGTACATGAGTCTTATATATAAAAGGAGCAGTACATGAGTCTTATATATAGAAGGAGCAGTACATGAGTCTTATATATAAAGGAGCAGTACAGTGGCTCTTATATATAAAAGGGAGCAGCACATGGCTCATATATATAAAAGGAGCAGCACATGAGTCTTATATATAAAGGAGCAGTACATGGCTCTTATATATAAAGGAACAGTACATGAGTCTTATATATAAAAGGAGAGCAGTACATGAGTCTTATATATAGAAGGAGCAGTACATGAGTCTTATATATAAAGGAGCAGTACATGGCTCTTATATATAAAAGGAGCAGCACATGGCTCATATATATAAAAGGAGCAGCACATGAGTCTTATATATAAAGGAGCAGTACATGAGTCTTATATATAAAGGAGCAGTACATGAGTCTTATACATAAAAGGAGCAGTACATGAGTCTTATATATAAAAGGAGCAGCACATGAGTCTTATATATAAAGGAGCAGTACATGGCTCTTATATATAAAAGGAGCAGTACATGAGTCTTATATATAGAAAGGAGCAGCACATGAGTCTTATATATAAAAGGAGATGTAATGAGTCTTATATATAAAAGGAACAGTACATGTATCTTATATATAATAGGAGCAGTACATGGCTCATATATAAAAGGAGCAGCACATGAGTCTTATATATATAAAAGTGATCAGTACAGGAGTCTTATATATAAAGGAGCAGTACATGGCTCATATATAAAAGGAGCAGCACATGAGTCTTATATATATAAATGATCAGTACAGGAGTCTTATATAAAAAAGGAACAGTACATGAGTCTTATATAAAAAAGGAGCAGTATATGAGTCTTATATATAAAATGATCAGTACATGGCTCTTATATATAAAAGGAGCAGTACATGAGTCTTATATATAAAAGGAGCAGCACATGAGTCTTATATATAAAAGGAGCAGGCACATGAGTCTTATATATAAAGGAGCAGTACATGAGTCTTATATATAAAAGGAGCAGTACATGAGTCTTATATATAAAAGGAGCAGTACATGAGTCTTATATATAAATAGGAGTAGTACATGAGTCTTATATATAAAAGGAGAAGTACATGAGTCTTATTATAAAAGAGGAGTAACATGAGTCTTATATATAAAAGGGAGTAGTACATGAGTCTTATATATAAAAGGAGCAGTACATGAGTCTTATATATAAAAGGAGCAGTACATGAGTCTTATATATAGAAGGGAGGCAGTACATGGCTCTTATATATAAAAGGAGCAGGTACATGAGTCTTATATATAAAAGGAGGCAGCACATGAGTCTTATATATAAAGGACAGTACATGAGTCTTATATATTAAAAGGAGCAGTACATGAGTCTTATATATAAAAGGAGCAGAACATGAGTCTTATATATAGAAGGAGCAGTTACATGGCTCTTATATATAACAGGAGCAGTACATGATCTTATATATAAAAGGAGCAGCACATGAGTCTTATATATAAAGGAGCAGTACATGGCTCTTATATATAAAGGAACAGTACATGAGTCTTATATATAAAGAGAGCAGTACATGAGTCTTATATATAAAGGAGCAGTACATGGCTCTTATATATATAAGGAACAGTACATGAGTCTTATATAGTAAAAGGAGGCAGTACATGAGTCTTATATATAGAAGGAGCAGTACATGAGTCTTATATATAAAGGAGCAGTACATGGCTCTTATATATAAAGAGGAGCAGCACATGGCTCATATATATAAAAGGAGCAGCACATGAGTCTTATATATAAAGGAGCAGTACATGGCTCTTATATAGTAAAGAGGAGACAGTACATGAGTCTTATATATAGAAAGGAGCAGTACATGAGTCTTATATATAGAAGGAGCAGTACATGAGTCTTATATATAAAGGAGCAGTACATGGCTCTTATATATAAAAGGAGCAGCACATGGCTCATATATATAAAAGGAGCAGCACATGAGTCTTATATATAAAGGAGCAGTACATGAGTCTTATATATAAAGGAGCAGTACATGAGTCTTATACATAAAAGGAGCAGTACATGAGTCTTATATATAAAAGGAGCAGCACATGAGTCTTATATATAAAGGAGCAGTACATGGCTCTTATATATAAAAGGAGCAGTACATGAGTCTTATATATAAAAGGAGCAGCACATGAGTCTTATAGTATAAAAGGAGAAGTAATGAGTCTTATATATATAAGGAACAGTACATGTATCTTATATATAAAAGGAGCAGTACATGGCTCATATATAAAAGGAGCAGCACATGAGTCTTATATATAAAATGATCAGTACAGGAGTCTTATATATAAAGGAGCAGTACATGGCTCATATATAAAAGAGGAGCAGCACATGAGTCTTATATATAAAATGATCAGTACAGGAGTCTTATATAAAAAAGGAACAGTACATGAGTCTTATATAAAAAAGGGAGCAGTATATGAGTCTTATATATAAAAATGATCAGTACATGGCTCTTATATATAAAAGGAGCAGTACATGAGTCTTATATATAAAGAGGAGCAGCACATGAGTCTTATATATAAAAGGAGCAGTAATGAGTCTTATATATAAAAGGAGACAGTACATGATTCTTATATATAAAAGGAGCAGTACATGGCTCTTATATATAAAAGTGAGCAGCACATGAGTCTTATATATAACATGATCAGTACAGGAGTCTTATATATAAAAGGAGCAGTATTTGAGTCTTATATATAAAAGGAGCAGTAGTTGAGTCTTATATATAAAAGGAGCAGTAAATAAGTCTTATATAAAAAAGGGAACAGTACATGAGTCTTATATAAAAAAGGAGCAGTATATGAGTCTTATATAAAAAAGGAACAGTACATGAGTCTTATATAAAAAAGGAGCAGTACATGAGTCTTATATAATAAAGGAGCAGCACATGAGTCTTATATATAAAGGAGCAGTACATGGCTCTTATATATAAAAGGAGGAGTAGTACATGGCTCTTATATATAAAAGGAGCAGTACATGAGTCTTATATATATAAGGGAGCAGTACATGGCTCTTATATATAGAATAGGAGGCAGTACATGAGTCTTATATATATAAAGGGAGCAGGCACATGAGTCTTATATATAAAAGGAGCAGCACATGAGTCTTATATATAAAGGAGCAGTACATGAGTCTTATATATAAAAGGAGCAGCACATGAGTCTTATATATTAAAAGGAGCAGCACATGAGTCTTATATATAAAGGAGCAGTACATGAGTCTTATATATAAAAGGAGCAGTACATGAGTCTTATATATAAAAGGAGCAGTACATGAGTCTTATATATATAAAGGAGTAGTACATGAGTCTTATTATATAAAAGGAGAAGTACATGAGTCTTATATATAAAAGGAGCAGCACATGAGTCTTATATATAAAAGGAGGCAGCACATGAGTCTTATATATAAAGGAGCAGTACATGAGTCTTATATATAAAAGGAGCAGCACATGAGTCTTATATATAAAAGGAGCAGCACATGAGTCTTATATATAAAGGAGCAGTACATGAGTCTTATATATAAAAGGAGCAGTACATGAGTCTTATATATAAAAGGAGTAGTACATGAGTCTTATATATAAAAGGAGTAGTACATGAGTCTTATATATAAAAAGGGAGCAGTACATGAGTCTTATATATAAAAGAGGAGCAGTACATGAGTCTTATATATAGAAGGAGCAGTACATGGCTCTTATATATAAAAGGAGCAGTACATGAGTCTTATATATAAAAGGAGCAGCACATGAGTCTTATATATAAAGGAGCAGTACATGAGTCTTATATATAAAAGGAGCAGTACATGAGTCTTATATATAAAAGGAGCAGTACATGAGTCTTATATATAGAAGGAGCAGTACATGGCTCTTATATATAACAGGAGCAGTACATGAGTCTTATATATAAAAGGAGCAGCACATGAGGTCTTATATATAAAGGAGCAGTACATGGCTCTTATATATAAAGGAACAGTACATGAGTCTTATATATAGAAGGGAGCAGTACATGAGTCTTATATATAAAGGAGCAGTACATGGCTCTTATATATAAAGGAACAGTACATGAGTCTTATATATAAAAGGAGCAGTACATGGCTCTTATATATAAAAGGAGCAGCACATGAGTCTTATATATAAAAAGGAGCAGTACATGAGTCTTATATATAAAAGGAGCAGCACATGAGAGTCTTTTATATAAAAGGAGCAGTACATGAGTCTTATATATATAAGGAGGCAGTACATGGCTCTTATATATAAAAGGAGCAGCACATGGCTCATATATATAAAAGGTGAGCAGCACATGAGTCTTATATATAAAGGAGCAGTACATGAGTCTAATACATAAAAGGAGCAGGTACATGAGTCTTATATATGAGCCATGTACTGCTCCTTTTATATATAAGATACATGTACTGTTCCTTTTATATATAAGACTCATTACTTCTCCTTTTATATATAAGACTCATGTGCTGCTCCTTTTATATATAAGACTCATGTACTGCTCCTTTTATATATAGAGAGCCATGTACTGGCACCTTTATATATAAGACTCATGTGCTGCTCCTTTATATATAAGACTCATGTACTGCTCCTTTTATGTATTAGACTCATGTACTGCTCCTTTATATATAAGACTCATGTGCTGCTCCTTTTATATATATGAGCCATGTGCTGCTCCTTTTATATATAAGAGCCATGTACTGCTCCTTTATATATAAGACTCATGTACTGCTCCTTTTATATAAAAGACTCATGTGCTGCTCCTTTTATATATAAGACTCATGTACTGCTCCTTTTATATATAAGACTCATGTGCTGCTCCTTTTATATATAAGAGCCATGTACTGCTCCTTTTATATATAAGACTCATGTACTGTTCCTTTATATATAAGAGCCTTGTACTGCTCCTTTATATATAAGACTCATGTACTGCTCCTTCTATATATAAGACTCATGTACTGTTCCTTTATATATAAGAGCCATGTACTGCTCCTTTATATATAAGACTCATGTGCTGCTCCTTTTATATATTAAGACTCATGTACTGCTCCTGTTATATATTAGAGCCATGTACTGCTCCTTCTATATATAAGACTCATGTACTGCTCCTTTTATATATATAGACTCATGTACTGCTCCTTTTATATATATGACTCATGTACTGCTCCTTTATATATAAGACTCATGTGCTGCTCCTTTTATATATATGACTCATGTACTGCTCCTTTTATATATAAGAGCCATGGTACTGCTCCTTCTATATATAAGACTCATGTACTGCTCCTTTTATATATAAGACTCATGTACTGCTCCTTTTTATATATAAGACTCATGTACTAGCTCCTTTTATATATAAGACTCATGTACTACTCCTTTTATATATAAGACTCATGTACTGCTCCTTTTATATATAAGACTCATGTACTGCTCCTTTATATATAAGACTCATGTGCTGCTCCTTTTATATATAAGACTCATGTGCTGCTCCTTTTATATATAAGACTCATGTACTGCTCCTTTATATATTAAGACTCATGTGCTGCTCCTTTTATATATAAGACTCATGTGCTGCTCCTTTTATATATATAGACTCATGTACTTCTCCTTTTATATATAAGACTCATGTACTACTCCTTTTATATATAAGACTCATGTACTGCTCCTTTTATATATAAGACTCATGTACTGCTCCTTTTATATATAAGACTCATGTACTGCTCCTGTTATATATAAGACTCATGTGCTGCTCCTTTTATATATAGAGACTCATGTGCTGCTCCTTTTATATATAAGACTCATGTACTGCTCCTTTATATATAAGACTCATGTGCTGCTCCTTTTATATATAAGACTCATTGTGCTGCTCCTTTTATATATAAGACTCATGTACTGCTCCTTTTATATATAAGAGCCATGTACTGCTCCTTTATATATAAGACTCATGTACTGCTCCTTTTATATATAAGAGCCATGTACTCCTCCTTTTATATATAAGAGACCATGTACTGCTCCTTTATATATATAGACTCATGTGCTGCTCCTTTTATATATAAGACTCATGTACTGCTCCTTTTTTATATAAGACTCATGTACTGTTCCTTTTTTATATAAGACTCATATACTGGCTCCTTTTTATATAAGACTCATGTACTGTTCCTTTTTTATATAAGACTTATTTACTGCTCCTTTTATATATAAGACTCAAATACTGCTCCTTTTATATATAAGACTCAAATACTGCTCCTTTTATATATAAGACTCCTGTACTGATCATGTTATATATAAGACTCATGTGCTGCTCCTTTTATATATAAGAGCCATGTACTGCTCCTTTTATATATAAGAATCATGTACTGTTCCTTTTATATATAAGACTCATTACTGCTCCTTTTATATATAAGACTCATGTGCTGCTCCTTTTATATATAAGACTCATGTACTGCTCCTTTTATATATAAGAGCCATGTACTGATCATTTTATATATAGTAGACTCATATACTGCTCCTTTTTATATAAGACTCATGTA
Source organism: Cyrtodaria siliqua (assembly GCA_037043455.1). NCBI lineage: Eukaryota > Metazoa > Mollusca > Bivalvia > Adapedonta > Hiatellidae > Cyrtodaria > Cyrtodaria siliqua. Next base: position 139,901 of record JAWPHD010006178.1, on the reverse strand, counting down.
CTGTTCCTTTTTTATATAAGACTCCTGTACTGATCATTTTATATATAAGACTCATGTGCTGCTCCTTTTATATATGAGCCATGTACTGCTCCTTTATATATAAGACTCCTGTACTGATCATTTTATTATATAAGACTCATGTGCTGCTCCTTTTATATATGAGCCATGTACTTGCTCCTTTTATATATAAGATACATGTACTGTTCCTTTTATATATATAGACTCATTACTTCTCCTTTTATATATAAGGACTCATGTGCTGCTCCTTTTATATATAAGACTCATGTACTGCTCCTTTTATATATAAGAGCCATGTACTGCTCCTTTATATATAAGACTCATGTGCTGCTCCTTTTATATATAAGACTCATGTACTGCTCCTTTTATGTATAAGACTCATGTACTGCTCCTTTATATATAAGACTCATGTACTGCTCCTTTATATATAAGACTCATGTGCTGCTCCTTTTATATATATGAGCCATGTGCTGCTCCTTTTATATATAAGAGCCATGTACTGCTCCTTTATATATAAGACTCATGTACTGCTCCTTCTATATATAAGACTCATGTACTGCTCCTTTTATATATAAGACTCATGTACTGTTCCTTTATATATAGAGGCCATGTACTGCTCCTTTATATATATAGACTCATGTGCTGCTCCTTTTATATATATGAGCCATGTGCTGCTCCTTTTATATATAAGAGCCATGTACTGCTCCTTTATATATAAGACTCATGTACTGCTCCTTCTATATATAAGACTCATGTACTGCTCCTTTTATATATAAGACTCATGTACTGTTCCTTTATATATAAGAGCCATGTACTGCTCCTTTATATATAAGACTCATGTACTGCTCCTTTATATATAAGACTCATGTACTGTTCCTTTATATATAAGAGCCATGTACTGCTCCTTTATATATAAGACTCATGTGCTGCTCCTTTTATATATAAGACTCATGTACTGCTCCTGTTATATATAAGAGCCATGTACTGCTCCTTCTATATATAAGACTCATGTTCTGCTCCTTTTATATATAAGACTCATGTACTGCTCCTTTTATATATAAGACTCATGTACTGCTCCTTTATATATAAGACTCATGTGCTGCTCCTTTTATATATAAGACTCATGTACTGCTCCTTTTATATATAAGAGCCATGTACTGCTCCTTCTATATATAAGACTCATGTACTGCTCCTTTTATATATAAGACTCATGTACTGCTCCTTTTATATATAAGACTCATGTACTACTCCTTTTATATATAAGACTCATGTTCTACTCCTTTTATATATAAGACTCATGTACTTCTCCTTTTATATATAAGACTCATGTACTACTCCTTTTATATATAAGACTCATGTACTGCTCCTTTTATATATAAGACTCATGTACTGCTCCTTTTATATATAAGACTCATGTACTGCTCCTTTATATATAAGACTCATGTGCTGCTCCTTTTATATATAAGACTCATGTGCTGCTCCTTTTATATATAAGACTCATGTACTGCTCCTTTTATATATAAGAGCCATGTACTGATCATTTTATATATAAGACTCATATACTGCTCCTTTTTTATATAAGACTCATGTACTGTTCCTTTTTTATATAAGACTCCTGTACTGATCATTTTATATATAAGACTCATGTGCTGCTCCTTTTATATATGAGCCATGTACTGCTCCTTTATATATAAGACTCCTGTACTGATCATTTTATATATAAGACTCATGTGCTGCTCCTTTTATATATGAGCCATGTACTGCTCCTTTTATATATAAGATACATGTACTGTTCCTTTTATATATAAGACTCATTACTTCTCCTTTTATATATAAGACTCATGTGCTGCTCCTTTTATATATAAGACTCATGTACTGCTCCTTTTATATATAAGAGCCATGTACTGCTCCTTTATATATAAGACTCATGTGCTGCTCCTTTTATATATAAGACTCATGTACTGCTCCTTTTATGTATAAGACTCATGTACTGCTCCTTTATATATAAGACTCATGTACTGCTCCTTTATATATAAGACTCATGTGCTGCTCCTTTTATATATATGAGCCATGTGCTGCTCCTTTTATATATAAGAGCCATGTACTGCTCCTTTATATATAAGACTCATGTACTGCTCCTTCTATATATAAGACTCATGTACTGCTCCTTTTATATATAAGACTCATGTACTGTTCCTTTATATATAAGAGCCATGTACTGCTCCTTTATATATAAGACTCATGTGCTGCTCCTTTTATATATATGAGCCATGTGCTGCTCCTTTTATATATAAGAGCCATGTACTGCTCCTTTATATATAAGACTCATGTACTGCTCCTTCTATATATAAGACTCATGTACTGCTCCTTTTATATATAAGACTCATGTACTGTTCCTTTATATATAAGAGCCATGTACTGCTCCTTTATATATAAGACTCATGTACTGCTCCTTTATATATAAGACTCATGTACTGTTCCTTTATATATAAGAGCCATGTACTGCTCCTTTATATATAAGACTCATGTGCTGCTCCTTTTATATATAAGACTCATGTACTGCTCCTGTTATATATAAGAGCCATGTACTGCTCCTTCTATATATAAGACTCATGTTCTGCTCCTTTTATATATAAGACTCATGTACTGCTCCTTTTATATATAAGACTCATGTACTGCTCCTTTATATATAAGACTCATGTGCTGCTCCTTTTATATATAAGACTCATGTACTGCTCCTTTTATATATAAGAGCCATGTACTGCTCCTTCTATATATAAGACTCATGTACTGCTCCTTTTATATATAAGACTCATGTACTGCTCCTTTATATATAAGACTCATGTGCTGCTCCTTTTATATATAAGACTCATGTACTGCTCCTTTTATATATAAGAGCCATGTACTGCTCCTTCTATATATAAGACTCATGTACTGCTCCTTTTATATATAAGACTCATGTACTGCTCCTTTTATATATAAGAGCCATGTACTGCTCCTTCTATATATAAGACTCATGTAATACTCCTTTTATATATAAGACTCATGTACTTCTCCTTTTATATATAAGACTCATGTACTACTCCTTTTATATATAAGACTCATGTACTGCTCCTTTTATATATAAGACTCATGTACTGCTCCTTTTATATATAAGACTCATGTACTGCTCCTTTATATATAAGACTCATGTGCTGCTCCTTTTATATATAAGACTCATGTGCTGCTCCTTTTATATATAAGACTCATGTACTGCTCCTTTATATATAAGACTCATGTGCTGCTCCTTTTATATATAAGACTCATGTGCTGCTCCTTTTATATATAAGACTCATGTACTGCTCCTTTTATATATAAGAGCCATGTACTGCTCCTTTATATATAAGACTCATGTACTGCTCCTTTTATATATAAGAGCCATGTACTCCTCCTTTTATATATAAGAGCCATGTACTGCTCCTTTATATATAAGACTCATGTGCTGCTCCTTTTATATATAAGACTCATGTACTGCTCCTTTTATATAAAAGACTCATGTGCTGCTCCTTTTATATATAAGACTCATGTACTGCTCCTTTTATATATAAGACTCATGTGCTGCTCCTTTTATATATAAGAGCCATGTACTCCTCCTTTATATATAAAACTCATGTGCTGCTCCTTTTATATATAAGACTCATGTGCTGCTCCTTTTATATATAAGACTCATGTGCTGCTCCTTTTATATATAAGAGCCATGTACTCCTCCTTTATATATGACTCATGTGCTGCTCCTTTTATATAAAAGAGCCATGTACTGCTCCTTTATATATAAGACTCATGTACTGCTCCTTTTATATATAAGACTCATGTGCTGCTCCTTTTATATATAAGAGCCATGTACTGCTCCTTTATATATAATACTCATGTACTGCTCCTTTATATATAAGGCTCATGTACTGTTCCTTTTATATATAAGACTCCTGTACTGATCATTTTATATATAAGACTCATGTACTGTTCCTTTTATATATAAGACTCATGTACTGATCCTTTTATATATAAGACTCATGTACTGCTCCTTTTATATATAAGACTCATGTACTGCTCCTTTTATATATAAGAGCCATGTACTGCTCCTTTATATATAAGACTCATGTACTGCTCTTTTTATATATAAGACTCATGTGCTGCTCCTTTTATATATAAGACTCATGTGCTGCTCCTTTTATATATAAGACTCATGTACTGCTTATTTTATATATAAGAGCCATGTACTGCTCCTTTATATATAAGTCTCATGTACTGCTCCTTTTATATATAAGACTCATGTGCTGCTCCTTTTATATATAAGAGCCATGTACTGCTCCTTTTATATATAAGACTCATGTACTGCTTATTTTATATATAAGAGCCATGTACTGCTCCTTTATATATAAGACTCATGTACTGCTCCTTTTATATATAAGACTCATGTGCTGCTCCTTTTATATATAAGACTCATGTGCTGCTCCTTTTATATATAAGACTCATGTGCTGCTCCTTTTATATATAAGACTCATGTGCTGCTCCTTTTATATATTAGACTCATGTACTGCTTATTTTATATATAAGAGCCATGTACTGCTCCTTTATATATAAGACTCATGTACAGCTCCTTTTATATATAAGACTCATGTGCTGCTCCTTTTATATATAAGAGCCATGTACTGCTCCTTTTATATATAAGACTCATGTACTGCTTATTTTATATATAAGAGCCATGTACTGCTCCTTTATATATAAGACTCATGTACTGCTCCTTTATATATAAGACTCATGTACTGCTCCTTTTATATATAAGACTCATGTACTGCTCCTTTATATATAAGACTCATGTACTGCTCCTTTTATATAGAAGAGCCATGTACTGCTCCTTTATATATAAGACGCATGTACTGCTCCTTTATATATAAGACTCATGTACTGCTCCTTTTATATAGAAGACTCATGTACTGCTCCTTTTATATATAAGACTCATGTACTGCCCCTTTATATATAAGACTCATGTACTGCTCCTTTTATATAGAAGAGCCATGTACTGCTCCTTTATATATAAGACTCATGTACTGCTCCTTTATATATAAGACTCATGTGCTGCTCCTTTTATATATAAGACTCATGTACTGCTCCTTTTATATAGAAGACTCATTACTGCTCCTTTTATATACAAGACTCATGTACTGTTCCTTTTATATATAAGACTCATGTACTGCTCCTTTTATATACAAGACTCATGTACTGTTCCTTTTATATATAAGACTCATTACTGCTCCTTTTATATATAAGACTCATGTACTGTTCCTTTTATATATAAGACTCATTACTGCTCCTTTTATATATAAGACTCATGTACTGCTCCTTTTATATAGAAGAGCCATGTACTGCTCCTTTATATATAAGACTCATGTACTGCTCCTTTATATATAAGACTCATGTGCTGCTCCTTTATATATAAGACTCATGTACTGCTCCTTTTATATAGAAGAGCCATGTACTGCTCCTTTATATATAAGACTCATGTACTGCTCCTTTATATATAAGACTCATGTACTGCTCCTTTTATATAGAAGACTCATGTACTGCTCCTTTTATATAGAAGAGCCATGTGCTGCTCCTTCTATATATAAGACTCATGTACTGCTCCTTTTATATATAAGACTCATTACTGCTCCTTTTATATACAAGACTCATGTACTGTTCCTTTTATATATAAGACTCATGTACTGCTCCTTTTATATACAAGACTCATGTACTGTTCCTTTTATATATAAGACTCATTACTGCTCCTTTTATATATAAGACTCATGTACTGTTCCTTTTATATATAAGATTCATGTACTGATAATTTTATATATAAGACTCATGTAATGTTCCTTTTATATATAAGACTCATGTACTGCTCCTTTTATATATAAGAGCCATGTACTGTTCCTTTTATATATAAGACTCATGTCCTGCTCCTTTTATATATAAGACTCATGTACTGCTCCTTTTATATAGAAGAGACATGTACTGCTCCTTTATATATAAGACTCATGTAATGTTCCTTTTATATATAAGACTCATGTACTGCTCCTTTTATATATAAGACTCATGTACTACTCCTTTTATATATAAGACTCATGTACTGTTCCTTTTATATATAAGACTCATGTCCTGCTCCTTTTATATATAAGACTCATGTAATGCTCCTTTTATATAGAAGAGCCATGTACTGCTCCTTTATATATAAGACTCATGTAATGTTCCTTTTATATATAAGACTCATGTACTGCTCCTTTTATATATAAGACTCATGTACTACTCCTTTTATATATAAGACTCATGTACTGTTCCTTTTATATATAAGACTCATGTACTGCTCCTTTTATATATAAGACTCATGTACTACTCCTTTTATATATAAGACTCATGTACTGTTCCTTTTATATATAAGACTCATGTACTGCTCCTTTTATATATAAGAGCCATGTACTGTTCCTTTTATATATAAGACTCATGTACTGCTCCTTTTATATATAAGACTCATGTATAAACTAAAAATTCATTTTTGAAGTCAATGGAACACATCTTTTTACTCGTTTGAACTTTTCGGGATTGCAAGACTAAGTCTTCAAAACTTAAACAATAGCTCACGTTGACCTGATTTTAAATACATCTTTAAAGTAATGATAAACTATGTTTTAGTGTTCATATACAGGTTACACTGAACACGGCCAGGTAACGGCAAATTACACTACATTTTTAACCGTTTATCAAAACTCTATTCCGGTGTTCAGGTCATATTATAATGTAGATGTGCCGATTAAAAGTATAGGTTACGCTTTCCAAAAATACCCGTGATTGAATGTGCGTAAAATGAATTGTGAACTGGTAACTCTTAATTCTAGGGATTGGCCTGGCTGGTTAAAGCCGTTTATAACACAGGTACCGGTTTAAAAAAAAAAAAAAAAAAAAAAAAAGTTATATTCTATTAAATACTGAAGGTCAGCATCGAGGAAATCCCAAAATATAGGCATGCATCTCTAAACAACAGCTGCAGTGTTAGTTTTTGAAGTCCCACAGAGCTGTCATATGCTGCAATCAACTCAGGAATAAATTATCTTTCCAATAACATACATTTTCATATGTCCACACCACATAAGAAAAGCTCTGGTGCTCGAAAAACACAGAAAACGTAACTGTTTTTAAAAATCGACTCTAAGCCAGTCCGTATTATTCGCCTATACAGACCCCCGTAGACCGCCGTTTAGCCTTTGTAGAAGCTCCCGCGGACATAACAACTCATCGACACTATTCCTTACGCACAATATGTCTTTATCCATGCAATAAATAATGTCCAAGTACCTTTCCGACGATCAAAAGTACACGTTTTCAAAAATCTCAGTATCCCACGACGCCATTTGCATTGAGAATGCCGGAAGTTGATAGCAAAGCCGCAGAAATACTTGTTAAATACTTGTGATCGTCGGAAAGGTACTTGGACATTATTTATTGCACGGATAAAGACATATTGTGCGTAAGGAATAGTGTCGATGAGTTGTTATGTCTGCGGGAGCTTCTACAAAGGCTAAACAGCGGTCTACGGGGGTCTGTATAGGCGAATAATACGGACTGGCTTAGAGTCGATTTTTAAAAACAGGTACGTTTTCTGTGTTTTTCGAGCACCAGAGCTTTTCTTATGTGGTGTGGACATACGAAAGTGTATGTTATTGGAAAGATAATTTATTTCCGAGTTGATTGCAGCATATGACAGCTCTGTAGGACTTCAAAAACTAACACTGCAGCTGTTGTTTTGAGATGCATGCCTATATTTTGGGATTTCCTCGATGCTGACCTTCAGTATTTAATAGAATATAATTTTATTTTTTTTTTTAAACCGGTACCTGTGGTTTATAAGGTGTCTATCGAGTTTGTAGTTTTATATATAAAAGTAACTGTACATGAGTCTTATATATAAAAGGAGCAGTACATGAGTCTTATATATAAAAGTAACTGTACATGAGTCTTATATATAAAAGGAACAGTACATGAGTCTTATATATAAAAGGAGCAGTACATGAGTCTTATATATAAAAGGAGTGGTACATGATATTATATATAAAAGGAGCAGTACATGAGTCTTATATATAAAAGGAGCAAAGAGATCTATACCAGGATATCGGGATAGCACGCATTTGATTAATCAGAAAACTATGTCTGACATATTTGTACTAACTACTACAAAAATATGGTTTTCTTGATATTACTTTGTGTGAATTAAAGGTGTACATTTGTAAAACAAACAACTCAAAATGTACAACATAACCATTTAAACCCTGAAATGGGAGGTAGGTGCATTAACTTCCGTCCTTACGTTTTTTTTATCGTATCTTAGATATGATTTCTCTTTGGTTGCAACTGCTTTGGTTATTCAGTAAAAGTATGGATACATTCTGAGATGTTTCTAATTAAGTATTTTTACATATATTTACAAAAACATTTAAGTGTATCGTTTACTTTTTATTTCTGTGTGTTGACTTTATTGTTAAAAAAAATCCTTTTGATGAGATATACTTTTATTTACACTGCCTACCGTTCCACGTCGTTTATCCTGTATTCGCCTCTCTTTATGTTTGTATATTGTCACATTCATTGACTATTTAATTTGAGATTTGTTTTATTTAGTTTGTTGTACAGTGTTAACTTATGGTGCAATTGCCTTTGAGTGCTGTGGTTTATATAGGACTATTTTTCTCATTTTATGTATATATAGATGCTGACAATGCTGCTGACAAAGCTGCAGTAGTCAATGAATTGTATCCAACGCTTCATGTGAATACCCAGATGGTCCATAAATTGCTTGCTTTGACAATGCAGCAGTCTCCTTTGTGGTTTTAGTGGGTGGATTTATAAAATATGCGACTTGTAAACATCGCTAAAATAGACATTCACTTACGATAACAGTTTCAATTGTTTTAATTAATTTAGGTCTTTATAATGTAATACCTCATCAAAAATCCCATTCTTGATAAATTTTGCAGTTCTTTAACCTAACTCTGAAGTGATTTTATAAAAAACAAGAAATGTCACTGCGAGTGACATGACCTTTGACTTCTAAGTGTGACCTTGACCTTGGAGCCACGGACCTGGATTTTGTGAGCGACACGTCGTCTGGTTGTGGCGAGCACTTGTGCCAAGTTATTTGAAAATCCGTCCAGGAATGCAAAAGTTATTGACCGGACACGATTTGGCATTTGACCTCTAAGTGTGACCTTGACCGTTGGGCCACATACCTGGATTTTTTGCGCGACACATCGTCTTGTTGTGGTGAGCACTTGTGCCAAGTGTTTTGAAAATCCGTCCAGGAATGCCAGAGTTATTGACCGGACACGATTTGACATTTGACCTTTAAGCTTGACCTTGACCTTAAAGCCAGGGACATGGATTTTGTGTGCGACAAGTCGTCTTGTTGTGGTGAGAGCAAGTGCCAAGTTATTTGAAAATCCATCCAGGAATGTCAGAGTTATTGACCGGACACGATTTGACATTTGACCTCTAAGTTTGACCTTGACCTTAGAGCCACGGACCTGGATTTTGTGCGCAACATGTCGTCTTGTTGTGGTGAGCACATGTGCCAAGTTATTTGAAAATCCATCCAGGAATGCCAGCGTTATTGACCGGACACGATTTGACCATTGACCTCTAAGTGTGACCTTGACCTTAGAGCCACGGACCTGGATTTTGTGCGCAACATGTCGTTTTGTTGTGGTCAGCACATGTGCCAAGTTATTTGAAAATCCATCAGGAATGCCAGAGTTATTGACGATTTGACCCCTAAGTGTGACATTGACCTTGAAGCCACGGACCTCAATTTTGTGCGAGACACATCATCTTGTTGTGGCGAGTACTTGTGCCAAGTTATTTGAAAATCCGTCCAGGAATGCCAGAGTTATTGACCGGACACGATTTGACATTTGACCTCTAACTGTGATCTTGACCTTAGAGCCACGACCTGGATTTTGTGTGCGACAGGTCGTCTTGTTGTGGTGAGCACACGCGTCAAGTCATTTGAAAATCCATCCAGGAATGCCAGAGTTATTGACCGGTCACGATTTGACAGTTGACCTCTAAGTGTGACCTTGACCTTGGATCCATGGACCTGGATTTTATGCGCGACACGTCTTCTTGTTGTGGTGAGAAATTGTGTTTTTTGAAAACCCGTCCATTATTGTCAGAGGTATTAACCGGACACGATTGTACGGACGAACTAACGTACGAACGAACGGACGAACGTACGAACGGAGGACTGACGGACGGACGGACGGACAATGCGACTACTATATGCCACCCTTCGGGGCACAAAAACGTGTACAACTGCAAGTCATAAACGAGAGGCGAAAGTGCCTCGCCTCGGCCTCGCCTCAAAGTGCTCACATGTTAAAGAACAATTACAACTGCAATTTCCTAATACAACTCTATGTAATATTTGACCTGGGTCACATTTTACCCCAGTATCACCATTTGAACAATCAATTTTGAAAAAACATCAGCTTATACTACATGCAAAATATTAGACACTTAGCCCATGTGGATTCGGAGATTTTTAAAGGCTTTTTCTTTAATGGCTTTACTCGATGTAATAGTGTGATCCACAGGGCAGGACCAAACTTGAGCCAATAAAGGGTCACCATTTGAACAGACTTAGTAGAGAACCATAAGCTTATACTACATGCAAAATAGTAGACGTCTGTCTCTGGTAATTTCAGAGAAGATTGGTTTTGAAGATGTTTATATATAATTCTATGTAAATATGTTACCCCAGGGGTGTGCCCAAGCATGACCCCAGGGTCACCATTTCAGCAAAGTTGATTGACGACTAAAACCTTATACTAATATATTAGACGTCTAGCTCTTGTAGATTCAGAAAAGATTTCTTCTTAAAATATTGTCCTATATAACTCTATGTAAATATGTGGCCCATGGGGCGGGGCCTAATATAACCCCAGGGTCACCATTTTAATTTGTTGTTGTAGCAGGCCATAAGCTTATGACATATGCAAACTATTAGACCCCTAGCACTTACGACTTTAGAGATAACGATTTTTTTTAAAGAAACCTGACTTTTATTTAAAAGGGGGAGATAACTCTAATAACAGGAAACAGCTACCCTGTTGGCACTGCTATCATGGATGTTTTCTTTCTCTACAATGTACTCCATAACATGGTACCAGTAAGTAGTTGCCACCTGAGATGGTAGCAAATAAACGTCTGGCTCATGGTCTATATGTAATGTGGCCTAAATCCAAAGCGCTTGTTTACAAAATGTGCTGTTAAATATCGGTCATTGCGACTACTATACTATTGCGCATGAATGTTATTTTCTGCTTTGTAAATTTCGTAAATAGTTTAACCTACATATGTGTACCGTATGTTTTTAATAACTGAATTGTTTATTTTCATTCCCATCATCGACAACAACATGCTAGTAAAAGTACATACAAAAACCGAACAGGAAATGCAGCATTCACAGAACTCAGATAACAAAACACGCACTGAAAACAAATAACTACATGTTAATACAGATAACAATCACGCACAGATAAAAAAAAACACGCACTGAAAACAAATAACTATATGAAATACGTTAATCTCAAGAGCATTCACGCAAAAGAGGGTCCACAAGAGGGGCTAAATACACTCTACTAGCCACACACGCATAAGAGGGTCCACAAGGGGGACTAAATACACTCTACCGGCCACACACGCATAAGAGGGTCCACAAGAGGGGCTAAATACACTCTAAAAGCCACACACGCATAGATGGTCCGCAAGAGGGACTAAATAAACTCTACCGGCCACACACGCATAAGATGGTCCGCAAGAGGGACTAAATACAATCTATTAGCCACACACGCATAAGATGGTCCACAAGAGGGATTAAATACACTCTACCGGCCACACACGCATAAGATGGTCCGCAAGAGGGACTAAATACACTCTACCGACCACACACGCATAAGATGGTCCACAAGAGGGACTAAATACACTCTACCGGCCACACACGCATAAGAAGGTCCACAAGAGGGACTAAATACACCCTACCGGCCACACACGCATAAGATGGTCCGCAAGAGGGACTAAATACACTCTACCGGCCACACACGCATAAGATGGTCCGCAAGAGGGACTAAATACACTCTACCGGCCACACACGCATAGGAGGGTCAACAAGAGGGACTAAATACACTCTACCGGCCACACACGCATAAGATGGTCCACAAGAGGGACTAAATACACTCTACCGGCTACACACGCATAAGATGGTCCGCAAGAGGGACTAAATACACTCTACCGGCCACACACGCATAAGATGGTCCACAAGAGGGACTAAATACACTCTACCGGCCACACACGCATAAGATGGTCAACAAGAGGGACTAAATACACTCTACCGGCCACACACGCATAAGATGGTCCACAAGAGGGACTAAATACACTCTACCGGCTACACACGCATAAGATGGTCCGCAAGAGGGACTAAATACACTCTACCGGCCACACACGCATAAGATGGTCCACAAGAGGGACTAAATACACTCTACCGGCCACACACGCATAAGATGGTCCGCAAGAGGGACTAAATACACTCTACCGGCCACACACGCATAAGATGGTCCGCAAGAGGGACTAAATACACTCTACCGGCCACACACGCAGAAGATGGTCCGCAAGAGGGACTAAATACACTCTACCGGCCACACACGCATAGGAGGGTCCACAAGAGGGACTAAATACACTCTACCGGCCACACACGCATAAGATGGTCCACAAGAGGGACTAAATACACTCTACCGGCTACACACGCATAAGATGGTCCGCAAGAGGGACTAAATACACTCTACCGGCTACACACGCATAAGATGGTCCGCAAGTGGGATTAAATACACTCTACCGGCCGCACACGCATAAGATGGTCCGCAAGAGGGACTAAATACACTCTACCGGCTACACACGCATAAGATGGTCCGCAAGTGGGATTAAATACACTCTACCGGCTACACACGCATAAGATGGTCCGCAAGAGGGACTAAATACACTCTACCGGCTACACACGCATAAGATGGTCCACAAGAGGGACTAAATAAGCTCTACCGGCCACATACGCATAAGATGGTCCGCAAGAGGGACTAAATACACTATATTAGCCACACTCGCATAAGATGGTCCACAAGAGGGACTAAATAAACTCTACCGGCCACACACGCATAAGATGGTCCGCAAGAGGGACTAAATACAATCTATTAGCCACACACGCATTAGATGGTCCACAAGAGGGGTTAAATACACTCTACCGGCTACACACGCATAAGATGGTCCACAAGAGGGACTAAATAAACTCTACCGGCCACACACGCATAAGATGGTCCGCAAGAGGGACTAAATACAATCTATTAGCCACACACGCATAAGATGGTCCGCAAGAGGGACTAAATACACTCTACCGGCCACACACGCATAAGATGGTCCACAAGAGGGACTAAAACCACTCTGCCGGCAACACACGCATAAGATGGTCCGCAAGAGGGACTAAATACACTCTACCGGCCACACACGCATAAGATGGTCCACAAGAGGGACTAAATACACTCTACCGGCTACACACGCATAAGATGGTCCACAAGAGGGACTAAATACACTATATTAGCCACACTCGCATAAGATGGTCCACAAGAGGGACTAAATAAACTCTACCGGCCACACACGCATAAGATGGTCCGCAAGAGGGACTAAATACAATCTATTAGCCACACACGCATAAGATGGTCCACAAGAGGGATTAAATACACTCTACCGGCTACACACGCATAAGATGGTCCACAAGAGGGACTAAATAAACTCTACCGGCCACACACGCATAAGATGGTCCGCAAGAGGGACTAAATACAATCTATTAGCCACACACGCATAAGATGGTCCGCAAGAGGGACTTAATACATTCTACCGGCCACACACGCATAAGAGGGTCCACAAGAGGGAATAAATACACCCTATCGGCCACTCACGCATAAGAGGGGTCCACAAGAGTGACTAAATACACTCTACTAGCCACACACGCACAGATGGTCCACAAGAGGAACCAAATACACTCTACCGGCCACTCATGCATAGATGGTCCACAAGAGTGACTAAATACACTCTACCGGCCACACACGCATAAGATGGTCAACAAGAGGGACTTAATACGCTCTACCAGCCACACACGCATAAGATGGTCCACAAGAGGGGCTAAATACACTCTACCAGCCACACACGCATAAGATGGTCCACAAGAGGGACTAAATACACTCTACCGGCCACACACGCATAAGAGATCATAAGAAGATCCTCAAGATGGCATCCCAGATAACATATACGCATAATAACACGCTGACCATATACGCGTAAAAAGATCTCCAAAATGGGCCTCCCAAATAAAATGATACGCGTAAGAAGATCCCCAAGAGGGTTATACACTATATAGTCATTACAGAGCATGTTGAATGCTATACTCAAATATAAAAAACTTAATAACGGTCCATTTCAGAGAACAGCTTGCTTTTATTTGCAATAAAGGAATTATCCGTTTGTAAAAGACTAGCATTTTTGATGAGCGGCGTAAGGACAAATATCTAGTTCAACTAAACAACTAGACAACTGCGTTTCATTTGAATTAAGCAATCAGGTTTTAGATATAGCAAATTTGTAGACATTTCTCTAAATATCGTCTGTAAAATTATATTTCCTGGGATGGCCATCTTGAATATCGGACGAGGACGAAACACTTGATAGAAAGTTGGTCGGTTGGTCGGTCGTTTGGTTGGTCGGTTGGTTGGTCGGCTGGTCGGTTGGTTGGTCGATTGGTCGGTCGGTTGGTCGGTTGGTCGGTTGGTCGGTCGGTTGGTTGAATGGCGTTATACGTCATGTTCAGCATAGTTTGGGCTATATATGACGGTCGTGGTTCGTGGTGGAGGCAGACCAACCACTTTTTTCTGGGTAAAACCAGTGGTATACCTCTCGACATCCATAATAAGTCCAACCAGGATACGTGCACATAACGTTATGATGTAGGTAGCCGGACCCTGTTTCTTTTAAACTGAGTGTAGCCGGAGCGTGTTCCTTTAAACTGAGTGTAGCCGGAGCGTGTTTCTTTTAAACTGAGTTTAGCTGGAGCGTGTTTCTTTTAAACTGAGTGTATTAATGTTTGCAGGTTTAGAAGCAGTGGCCGTCTCGGGTGATGGGCGGCTCATCAATATACCAAATACGGTAACTTAGACCTATAACGTCATAGTTCTCAGATTGGTGACTTTCCATTACCATCAAAATTTAATGGTCATATCATCTGATTTTGGTAATTCTTTCACACTTTTCCAAGTGTTTCAGAACTCTCAGTTATAACGATTGTTTGGCTATATGCCTACTCGCTACTCTCAATCCCGCTCACGATGTATTTTGACATGTCTTTGGAGAACTCCTACTACCCATCCCCATGGAAACAAGCCAATGTAACTCCTACATTCAAAAAGGCCGACCCCTCTAACTATCGACCTATTTCACTATTAAGCTGTATATGTAAAACTATGGGTAGATGTGTGTTCAAGTATTTATTTAACTTTTTATCCAGACACGGCATACTTACCTCTGCCCAACCAGGATTTATCCCAGGTTCTCTAAAATGCAATACATATCTCTACAATGCAATCTGTAAAACTCTCGGAAGAAAAATAAATCAGAGTAGTAGTATGCGATATATCCAGAGCTTGAAGGCCTACTGTTGTAGCCTACTGTTATATGGTTTGAAGGCCTACTGTTGTATGGTTTGAAGGCCTACTGTTGTAGCCTACTGTTATATGGTTTGAAGGCCTACTGTTGTATGGTTTGAAGGCCTACTGTTGTAGCCTACTGTTGTATGGCTTGAAGGCATACTGTTGTATGGTTTGAAGGCCTACTGTTGTATGGTTTGAAGGCCTACTGTTGTAGCCTACTGTTGTATGGCTTGAAGGCATACTGTTGTATGGTTTGAAGGCCTATTGTTGTATGGTTTGAAGGCCTACTGTTGTAGCCTACTGTTGTATGGTTTGAAGGCCTACTGTTGTATGGTTTGAAGGCCTACTGTTGTAGCCTACCGTTGTATGGCTTGAAGGCATACTGTTGTATGGTTTGAAGGCCTACTGTTGTAGCCTACCGTTGTATGGCTTGAAGGTATACTGTTGTAGCCTACTGTCTACTGTTGTAGCCTACTGTTGTATGGCTTGAAGGCTTACTGTTGTAGCCTACTGTTGTATGGTTTGAAGGCCTACTGCTGTAGCTTACTGTTGTATGGCACGAAGGCCTACTGCTGTAGCCTACTGTTGTATGGCATGAAGGCCTACTGTTGTATGGCACGAAGGCCTACTGTTGTATGGCTTGAAGGCCTACTGTTGAAGGCCTACTGCTGTATGGCTTGGGGGCCTACTGTTGTAGCCTACTGTTGTATGGCTTGAAGGCCTACTGGTGTATGGCACGAAGGCCTACTGTTGTATGGCTTGAAGGCCTACTGTTGTATGGCACGAAGGCCTACTGTGATATGGCACGAAGGCCGACTGTTGTATGGCACGAAGGCCTACTGGTGTATGGCACGAAGGTCAACTGTTGTATGGCATCAAGGTCCACTGCTGTATGGCACGAAGGCCCACTGTTGTATGGCACGAAGGTCTACTGTTGTATGGCATGAAGGCCTACTGTTGCATGGCATAAAGGCCTACTGTTGTATGGCTTGAAGGCCTACTGTTGTAGCCTACTGTTGTATGGCTTGGAAGGCCTACTGTTGTAGCCTACTGCTGTATGGCGTGAATGCCTACTGTTGTATGGCACGAAGGCCTACTGTTGTATGGCATAAATGCCTACTATTGTATGGCGTGAAGGCCTACTGTTGTTTGGTACGAAGGCCTACTGTTGTATGGCATCAAGTTCCACTGTTTATGGCATGAAGGCCCACTGTTGTATGGCATGAAGGCCCACTGTTGTATGGCATGAAGGCCCACTGTTGTATGGCAATAAAGAAGACTGTTGTATGGCATGAAGGCCTACTGTTGTATGGCATGAAGGCCGACTGTTGTATGGCATGAAGGCCTACTGTTGTATGACATAAGGCCGACTGTTGTATGGCATGAAGGCCTACTGTTGTATGGCATGAAGGCCGACTTTTGTATGGCTTGAAGGCCCACTGTCGTATGGCATGAAGGCCAACTGTTGTATGGCTTGAAGGCCCACTGTTGTATGGCATGAAGGCCTAGTGCTGTATAGCATGAAGGCCTCTGGTTGTATGACTTGAAGGCCTGCAGTTGTATGACATCAAGGCCTACTGTTGTATGGCTTGAAGGCCTACTGTTGTATGGCATGAAGGCCTACTGTTGTATGGCTTGAAGGTCTACTGTTGTATGGAATGAAGGCCTACTATTGTATGGCATGAGGGCCTTCTGTTGTATGGTATCAAGGCCTACTGTTGTATGGCTTGAAGGCCTACTGTTGTAGCCTACTGTTGTATGGCTTGAAGGCCTACTGTTGTAGCCTACTGTTGTATGGATTGAAGGCCTACTGTTGTATGGCATAAAGGCCTATTGTGTATGACTTGAAGGCCTGCTGTTGTATGGCATGAAGGCTTACTGCTGTATGGCATGAAGGCCTACTGTTGTATGGCTTGAAGGCCTACTGTTCAAACTTAAAGCACCGGCGTAACTTTAAAGCTCCTTGATTTTTGTTTTTTCATACTTATCTAATAGACCGCAACGCGTCGTTCTTAACAATGTCACATCAAATTGGAATAAAACCACAGCCGGTGTTCCACAAGGTTCTATTTTAGGTCCGATACCATCAACGATATTGTTACTGAAACCGACTCCAACATAAGGCTATTTGCTGATGACACCAGTTTATACTTGATTGTTGATAACCCAACTGTAGCAGCAAACACCTTAAACTCTGACCTAGATAAAATCAATTCCTGGTCCAAGCAATGGTTGGTGGATTTTAACCCTTCCAAAACATAATCTCTCACAATTTCTAGGAAAATTACCCGTCCAGCACATCCTACCTTACTCATGAACAATGTTAATAAACAGGATGGCACTTGGGCGTAACAATATCCAACAACGGCAAATGGCAAGATCATATTGCATCTATCACTAACCGAACGTATTGGTATTCTTCGAAGTCTGAAATTCATTCTTAATCGCAAAACTACATTTCCTTCATAAGACCGTTATTACAATATGGTGATGTTGCCTGGTGCAACTGCACTCAAGGACAAAGTCATTCCATTGAAGCCATTCAAATCGAAGCTGCACGAATCGTTACTGGCGCGACAAAACTGTGTAGTATGGTCCAATTGTATGACGAAACAAAATGGGAAACTCTTGCTAATCGACGTAAAAACCGAAACTTATCCTATTTTACAAAATGAAAAATAAGCTTACCCCAACTTCCTTTCAGAAGTGTTCCCCTTGACGTCAATGATCGTTCAACTTACAATTTAAGAAATAGTCAGGATACGTGCACGCACGAACGAGTCTCTATAGAGACTCATTCGTACCTTATGTTATCCGTGACTGGAACGAATTGACCCAAGCTTAAAAGGGACTGTGAAACATTCATCAGCTTTAAAGCCCGTCTTAAGGTCAGAGCCAAACCATCATTTCATGTTCACACTGGAGACAGAAAAGTATACGACTTAGATTAGAATGCAGCGCGCTTAATGAACATATGTTTAAGAAATCAATAATAGGCAGTCCTCTATGTACACATGGCACGCCAGAAACACACTTATCAAACTTACCATGTCCACGGTCTCAGCACAATCTCCTTTTTGGTTCTTCAGAACTTTCTCATCAATTAAACGCCGAATTATTTAAGAGTTTACAGGACTATGTAGTATCCACCCGCAGATGTGTATCCGAATCGTAGATAAGAGGCCACTCAGTGCACAGATACCGGTTTAAAAAAAAAGAAAAAAAAGTCTTATATTATATTACATACTAGTAATATAATATAAGACTTTTTTTTCTTTTTTTTTTAAACCGGTATCTGTGACTCAGATCAGGTTGGGGCTGTTAGGGAACACAGGTGATGAATTGTATGCAAATGTATTTTCATGAGTTTTTCTTGTTCTCCTTTTCTTACCATTTATTTCTCCTCGTTTTCCTCATTACAACTTACTCAAAATAGTAGCCTAGAATATAGTTTCTTAATGTTCTCATATTTGTATTCAGCTACCATTCTGATTCCTTATTCTTCATTATATTATCCTGCTTTCTTTTCTTACTTTTCATGATCAGCATATTTATATTACTTAGCCATATCAAAAAGCTTCTCTGAAGGAGATGAATTTATATAAGCTTTGATAAACTTGTTTTCAGATCCTTACTATTGTATTTTGTATATAATAGCTATGCGAACATTACACCAAAGTCCATTGGTTCTTAATGTTATATCGCGGACAGACAGACAACATACAATGCACCATTGAAACTAATCCGTACTTTGGCCAGCGGACCTAAAATTAGGAA
The DNA here is from genome assembly GCA_037043455.1 of Cyrtodaria siliqua. Taxonomy (NCBI): domain Eukaryota; kingdom Metazoa; phylum Mollusca; class Bivalvia; order Adapedonta; family Hiatellidae; genus Cyrtodaria; species Cyrtodaria siliqua. The sequence goes on along the minus strand of JAWPHD010006178.1, from coordinate 120,300 downwards.
CATGTACGGGATGTTTGGTATACATATACGAAATCATTTCTATCTAAAACAGGTCGAGGTTATAGTGAAATACATATACTGATTCTCTAAAGCTCTTAAATATAAGATGAGGGCAAAACAAGAGGATTTTACCATTAGAACTAGACCAAATGCTGTGGATGCGTAGAAGTCGAATTATACATATAGGCTGAAGGTGCTTGTTGTTGTTTTCTGTCGCCGACGTACAAAATACGTACAAACTACTAAAGTTATAGGTGCAATATTATTTATTGTCGAAATATCCGTTATAAAATCCTGCTAATATAAGCTTTCCCATCGCTTAATGGAATTAAGGCGGGACCACGTAATGAATTAATGAATCAGATTATTTTACTTTATTATACAATTCCTGGAAAAGAAAAAGGCCACTACTTATTCATGTACAGAGGTAAACCCTCCCCACCACACCCCGCACACCATAAGGTTACACCCTCCCCAATCCCCCCCCCCCCAATCCCCAACCCTCTGTCCCACTTTCAACCGACAAACAATTTATGACCGTTTTGTAATTATTTGCCATGTTTATTCAATAATCTTTATTGGTGGCAGAAAACAGTGATCGTGGCTACGGAGAGATATGAATTGAATGTGCATCAACTCCGCAGCTCTGCAGGTAACAATGTGCATCAACTTCGCAGCTTTGCAGGTGAGAATGTGCAGCAACTCCGCAGCTCTGCAGGTGAGAATGTGCAGAAACTCCGCAGCTTCGCAGGTGAGAATGTGCCGAAACTCCGCGGCTCTGCAGGTGAAAATGTGCATAAATTCCGCAGCTCTGCAGTCAGAATGTGCAGCAACTCCGCAGCTCTGCAGGTGAGAATATGCAGCAACTCTGAAGCTCTGCAGGTGAGAATGTGCAGCAACGCCACAGCTCTTCAGTGAGAATGTGCAGCAACTCCGCGGCTCTGCAGGTGAGAATGTGCAGCAACCCTACAGCTCTGCAGGTGAGAATGTGCAGCAACGCCGCAGCACTTCAGTGAGAAGTTTAGGCCTACGTATGCATGTATGAGGTTTAACGTCCCTTTTAACAATATTTTAGTCATATGTGTCTTCTTGTAGAAGTGAGACGTTTCTAGGGCCATTGTGCATTCGTTGTTTCGGTGTATGTGGAGGTTGGGCCTGGCATTGTCATTGTTGCTGGCGCCTTATAACCTTTGCCGTACCTTTAAAGGTCATAGAATTAGTTGCACACTCATGACACGAATGGCAATGACTCAAGTAGATATGCTTGTGACACGAATGCCAATGACTCACTTACAGTAGATATGCCGGTGACAAGAATGTCAAACCTGAACTAGTGGGAATATATAAAAGTTGCCAAAGGTCTTGACATTATCAAAATGTCAATAATTCGATTATTGGTAAATAAAAAATGACACATTGTCATATAAATGAGACATAACCAAAAATATTGGTGGAATCGATAAAACACATTACGGCCATTGGCCCTTTTGCTAATATCAGTATAATACCAGCAACGGTACAACGCTAAAGGCTAACAACAATATACCAATATCAGTATAATACAAGCAACGGTCTAACAACAATATACCATTCATGGTAGCATGCTATTGTAAATCACAGACCGCAATGGGAGCGTTGTAAATCAACTGCTATCATTACTATCACAGACCGCAATGGGAGCATTGTAAATCAACTGCTATCATTACTAACACAGACCGCAATGGGAGCATTGTAAATCAATTATAATCACAGACCGCAATGGGAGCATTGTAAATCAATTACAATCACGGACCGCAATGGAAGCATTGTAAATCAACTACAATCACGGACCGCAATGGGAGCATTGTAAATCAACTACAATCACAGACCGCAATGGGAGCATTGTAAATCAACTGCAATCACAGGCCGCAATGGGACCATTGTAAATCAACTGGTACCATTACAATCACGGACAGCAATGGGAGCATTGTAAATCAACTACGATCACAGACCGCAATGGGAGTATTGTAAAACAACTGGTACCATTACAATCAAGGCGGACCGCAATGGGAGCATTGTAAATCAACTACAATCACAGACCGCAATGGGAGCATTGTAAATCAACTGGTACCATTACAATCACGGACCGCAATGGGAGCATTGTAAATCAACTGGTACCATTACAATCACGGACCGCAATGGGAGCATTGTAAATCAACTGCTATCATTACTATCACAGACCGCAATGGGAGCATTGTAAATCAACTGCTATCATTACTATCACAGACCGCAATGGAAACATTGTAAATCAACTGGTATCATTACTATCACAGACCGCAATGGGAGCATTGTAAATCAACTGCTATCATTTCTATCACAGACCGCAATGGGAGCATTGTAAATCAACTGGTATCATTACTATCACAGACCGCAATGGGAGCATTGTAAATCAACTGGTATCATTACTATTACAGGCCGCAATGGGACCATTGTAAATCAACTGGTACCATTACAATCACGGACAGCAATGGGAGCATTGTAAATCAACTACGATCACAGACCGCAATGGGAGTATTGTAAAACAACTGGTACCATTACAATCAAGGCGGACCGCAATGGGAGCATTGTAAATCAACTACAATCACAGACCGCAATGGGAGCATTGTAAATCAACTGGTACCATTACAATCACGGACCGCAATGGGAGCATTGTAAATCAACTGGTACCATTACAATCACGGACCGCAATGGGAGCATTGTAAATCAACTGGTACCATTATAATCACGGACCACAATGGCAGCATTGTAAATCAACTGGTACCATTACAATCACGGAACGCAATGGGAGCATTGCAAATCAACTGGTGCCATTACAATCACGGACCGCATTGGGAGCATTGTAAATCAACTGGTACCATTACATTCACGGATCACAATGGGAGCATTGTAAATCAACTGGTACCATAACAATCACGGAACGCAATGGCAGCATTGCAAATCAACTGGTGCCATTACAATCACGGAACGCAATGGGAGCATTGTAAATCAACTGGTACCATTACAATCACGGAACGCAATGGGAGCATTGCAAATCAACTGGTGCCATTACAATCACGGACCGCAATGACAGCCTTGTAAATCAACTGGTACCATTACATTCACGGACCGCAATGGGAGCATTGTAAATCAACTGGTACCATAACAATCACGGACCGCAATGGGAGCATTGTAAATCAACTACAATCACGGACCGCAATGGAAGCATTGTAAATCAACTGGTACCATAACAATCACGGACCGCAATGGGAGCATTGTAAATCAACTGGTACCATTACAATCACGGACCGCAATGGGAGCATTGTAAATCAACTGCTCCCATTACAATCACGGACCGCAATTGGAGCATTGTAAATCAACTGCTCCCATTACAATCACGGACCGCAATGGGAGCATTGTAAATCAACTGGTACCATTACAATCAAGGACCGCAATGGGAGCATTGTAAATCAACTAGTACCATCACTATCACGGACCGCAATGGGAGCATTGTAAATCAACTGGTACCGTCACTATCACGGACCGCAATGGGAGCATTGTAAATCAACTGGTACCATCACTATCACGGACCGCAATGGGAGCATTGTAAATCAACTGGTACCAACACTATCACGGACCGCTTCGGCCACTCTTGAAAACATTGAGCATCTTGAATGTACGTTAATGATTGCAACAGCATTTATACGTCTCACATTATAAAGATCTTAGTGTAAGACACATGAAGGGACTTTTTTATTTTTTTGATATTGCATATATATTTGTTTGCTTGTTTGAATGATGTTTTATGTCATTTTCAACACATGTAAGGTTATATATGACTGTCGATTTACAGACCAACCACTTTTCCTGGGTAGAACCAGTATTGTAAACCATCCGCCATCCGTACAAATCGACAAATATTATGCACAAGCAAATCGCTAACATCATGCAAGCGCTGTACATTGGTACCATAACTGTAACGTCGGTGGAGAAAACCTAAATAAATGAGAGAGCATTTAAAAAGAAAAGCGTTAACCAACAAAGACGTTGGAGTGGCTTGGTCAAAGCGTTAGGGCTGATTCCAGTTAATGAACATACAGAGTTTCAAAGTAACACTACAGAAATAACTGATTGTTAATAGCCAGGCTAATCATAAGGCAGGGAATTCATAAGGTGCGTCAGAATTAGCCTTATTTACTTCCTTCGAGACCGAATTTTCTTTTCATAATTTGAAATCGTGATTCCAAGAAATTCATAAATAATTTGTTTTAGTTCCTGCTAATAAAGCAGCTAATACTGTAATTAATGTTTGATGCCTACATCAATATTTTATTTCTGGAACTCGGGAGCACTGTTTGCATTTCACAGCCATAGAGCACTTTAAAGGCTGGTTTAGGCGAAATCAAAACAAACTACCAACTGTTTACTGGATTCCTAAATTACAAAAACGAGCTAATAAATGCCGCTTTATTTCTATATAAACTGCCTGCATTACTACCATCTCCTAACGTCTAACTTCTTGTATTACTGCAGTTAAAGATCATTTCAAACAAGACTGAGCTTAAAGTCATGACAACTCTGTGACTAATTTATTTTGGTCACTTAAAAATTCAGGAGACGTGCTTGATACAATTTGCAATAAGCATTTAATAAGTGACGACTTTTCCACTCTATATTCCATCTTGCCACACAACCTTATCAAAACAAGCTTATTCAAAACACTATTGTTAGAGAAAAAACTATATATTTGGCCAGTAGCAAAATAAAGGATTTTACTAATGGAAATTAAGAAAATTATACGATGTGGACTTGCCAAGAAATTTGTGAAGCACTTATTTTTCTATTAGTTACCATTTTCGTCAGGTGTGGAACTGTTGTTAATAGGCAAATTGATAGTAACCCAATAGGTACGAACTGTGCACCTCCTGTCGCAAATGTGTTTTGTACTCATATGAAAGAGATTTCATGTCGAGTATTTCGCCAGACACTCAGTCATGTCATCGCAGCCTTTAATAACACATCTCTGTATTGAACATTGACAACCCTGTCTTTTCTACTATGGTTAATAATATGTATCCTTAAAAACTTCAACTCAGCACAGCTAATAGTTCTAATAATGTCGCTTATTTCTCGATTTACATAGTTTGATGGACACGTTCGCAAATAAAAATGGAATAATAAGAACAAATTATGACAAGAGAGATGATGTCAATTTTGACATTTTTAAGTATGAATGATCCGTGGGGTATATGTGTCTCAACTTATTCGTTATTCTAGAGATTGTAGTCGGGTTGAGGACTTAAACATTCGTAACATTTGTATAATTCAAAAAGCTACTTCATCAGGGTGACCATTACCACGAACAACTAAAACCCTTTGCAAAATGTTATTTTACTTTTAAAATATAGGTAATTTAAGAACTCTTTTGAGATAAGTAAATATCACAAGCTTACTTATTTGGTGACGTGATCTACATACTTCGAAAAATCCTTGGTCACGATCGCGTTCATACAATCATGTTAAAAAAGGTAATATATTACGACCCTAGCGTTTTACAACGCGATGCAGGTTTAGTGGATGACCACTTTACAGGTCGCCACAATGTCAAGGGTAAGCGTTCGTTGACTCTCCTCACAGTCATAATCTTCTTGACTCTCCTCAGAGTAAAATGGGAGGAGCTAACCAACACGGCGCTGGTGTCTTTTTCATGTTGGAATGAGAACCGCAACGACAGCATAGTTGAAGATGTTAATCAATCCACTTGAGTTTATATACTACAAACAAATAAGAATATATGTTGAAAAGGGGATCCTTTGGAAGCGTTTACCGTCAAGCCCAGTAATCGACGTCATCAGCAGGTGCACGAGATGATCAACCGTAACGAAGATTTGTCTCGACTCTACGTAAACACACGCATTTCAGGTCTAATTCTCAGTCCATAAAGATATAATTATGCCTGAAGTATCACAGTCAATGGAAAAAAGTCTCGGTTAATATTCACTTCTGCTAATACTTTTGGGGGTTTGGTTTTGAATATAACATGACATTTTTCATATGAAAATATTTATTTTAGGGAAATAATATATAAGCAAACGTTGGCATACATATTTTTCTTTATATTTATTTCTTATCAGCGATTAAAATTAATCTATTGCACTCTTTCTAATAAAATAAGTAGTATGCGTTTACCCAAACCAGCAATGTGTAATGCATATACAAGACGAGACAATGTATCGTCCCTCAAAACTCTCCGCACAGTACCTTCAACGCTAATTATAGCATATCGTTAAAACATTTAGAAATCTTAATTTCAATGTGAACGATTTAACAACTGTAACCCAAATGAGAAGCATACTGTATAATGAACTCTATTGCACGGTTTCGAATGTGATCTCGATATATAACGTAACCTGAATCTATAATAACACGGACACTGCGTTTTTTAAATATATATATATATCTAATGTATTTGTCTCACATGGACTTATTGTTTTCAAATAAAACGTTTACAAAAGTTCATATTAGTAAATTAATTTTAATTAAAGACCTAGACACTTATGTATTCCTGTAAACCGCTCCTTTATATAACATATACATATAACAGTATATGCACAATATTATAACATATATAACACTGCATATACACAATATTATAACATACATAACACTGCATAAACACAATATTATAACATACATAACACTGCATATACACAATATTATAACATACATAACACTGCATATACACAATATTATAACATATATAACACTGCATATACACAATATTATAACATACATAACACTGCATATACACAATATTATAACATACATAACACTGCATATACACAATATTATAACATACATAACACTGCATATACACAATATTATAACATATATAACACTGCATATACACAATATTATAACATACATAACACTGCATATACACAATATTATAACATACATAACACTGCATATACACAATATCATGACATATATAACACTGCGTATACACACTATCATGACATATATAACACTGCGTATACACACCATCATTACATATACACACCATCATTACATATATAACAGTGCATATACACAATATCATTACATATATAACACTGCATATACACACGGTCATTACATATATAACACTGCATATATAATATTACGTAATATATAACACTGCATATACAATATTACATATATAACACTGCATATACAATATTACATAATATATAACACTGCATATACAATATTACATATATAACACTGCATAAACAATATTACATTTATAACACTGCATATACAATATTACATAATATATAACACTGCATATACAATATTACATATATAACACTACATATACAATATTACTTAATATATAACACTGCATATACAATATTAAATATATAACACTGCATATACAATATTACATATATAACACTGCATATACAATATTACATATATAACACTACATATACAATATTACATAATATATAACACTGCATATACAATATTACATATATAACACTGCATATACAATATTACATAATATATAACACTGCATATACAATATTACATAATATATAACACTGCATATACATTATTACATATATAACACTGCATATACAATATTACATATATAACACTGCATATACAATATTACATAATATATAACACTGCATATACACAATATCATTACATATATAACACTGCATATACACAGTTTAATTACAATGTAAGTATAATTACATATGTAACATTGCATAGATATACAATATTACATATATAACACTACATATACACAATATCAGCATATACATAGTATTACATTTATAATTTGACCTATATTCAATATTACATATATAACACTGTATATACAAAATATCATTACATATATATATATCATGCTATATACATATTGTTACATATATAACACTGAATATATGCAGTATAACATATACAACACTGCCTATAATATAACATATAACACTGCATATATACAATATAACATATATAACACTGTATATACACACTATCATTACATACATAACACTTCATTTACAAAATATCATTAAATATAGAACACTGCATATACACTAACATCATTACGTATATAACTTTAAATATTTGCAATATCATTACATACTCTGCTGCATATACACAATATCATAACATATACAACACTGCATATACACAATATCAGAACATATATACTGCTGCATATACACAATATCAGAATTGAATTAAATTGGGGTTTTAAGGCGCACCAACACATGAAAAGGTTATATGGCGCCTAAAAGGCATGAACATGCCAGGCTCATCTTCCATGTACATCGAGATAAAATATGGAAAATGGGCCTAGAATCTTCTTACACTGAACTGCAGAGTTGCTGCAAATTCTATTGTAGAAACTCCATTTACGCTGGAGCCACGTTATTGTTTTTCTGCCACTGCTCTTTGATGCGAGCGAGATAGCACCTGAAACAATGCAGGGATCATGATGAAGACCTTAAATGAACATGAACAAAAAATGATAAAATGGACATGAATTTGGGGGGATTCTACCCCTCTGCCTACCCCTCCAAAGGGATCTGCAGTGGCCGTATTCTTTGCCCCGTGACCAAACGGGGCCCCCGGCAACCAGAACATATATACTGCTGCATATACACAATATCAGAACATATATACTGCTGCATATACACAATATCTTTACCTTCATTATACATATATAATGCTACATAACTATACACAACAATTGTATCTGTCAGAGCCATTTAATATCACATTTTTATACACTTTTTTGCATTTTAACTTCTTTATGTCCTAGTTCTGTAACATTAGAATTACCTCAAGTTTATGCATATATATATTTAAATAGTTAACTAACAATAACACAACAATGACAACACTTTCCGGTGAAAACTAATGGTTATATGTTTATATAATACACTAAACTACTGTGTTACCTTTACTAACAAATATTAAAACATAATTTGTAATATCATCATAAACATATACATGAATGAATAATGAATTAATGGAGTTTTACAGCTAAGGCTTTTGCCCCCTCCCCCCACCCCACCCCAACCTCACACACACACAACTGGGGCAAATTATGAAATATATATATATACATTTAGTCACATGGTTAAATTACCAAAGTCTGCCTGCTCCTTGGGCATGGGAGTTTCCTTTTGTTAGATGAACTGTATTTATTATTCTAACACGACCTTCGCAGTCTTTCATATACACAAAGAAGGGAGACAACTGTATGTTATTCTACGATAAAACACAGCTGTTCCATTAATTCCCCACGTATATTTCATCCGTTGGAAGCGCCACGTTACATGACGTCACTTGGTAAATATACGTCACGAAGACAAACTCAACAGTTATTTTAATGAAATGTTAATTACAACAAACTTGCCATGCTCGTAAACCTTGCACACACCAACACCCCACCCCACCCCACGATATAAACCCAGCATATGCAGCAGTACACATAACATTAATAAGCATCTTGAACAAGCTGAGAACGTTTGACATCATACGGCGCAAGCTATATATGAAATAATATGTACCTGTATTTTACCGGTGAATAAAATACAGTTAGTCGTTCGTATGCGTAGTAATTAAATCACGAGTGCGTAAAAGAAGCAGGTGCAGCCAGTTCTTGTAAAATTCGCTTTGGTTTTCATAGAAAATAATTTAAACACTTATATTAGAGCACACTTATAAGTACCTCGATTTTAATTGCTAAGAAAACATTATTTTTTTTTTATAATTTGCTCAAATGTTGAACTGCTCAGATTTCGAACACGTTGTTTACAGCTGTGACTGAATGTAAACAATGGGGTTATTGTTGTGTTAAAATTGAAATAATAAATATGTACCTGTATTTTACCGGTAAATAAAATAGTTAGTCGTTCGGATGCGTAGTTATTAAATCACGAGTGCGTAAAAGAAGCAGGTGCAGCCAGTTCTTGTAAAATTCACTTTGGTTTTCATAGAAAATAATTTAAACACATATATTAGAGCACACTTATAAGTACCTCGATTTTAACTGCTAAGAAAACATTTATTTTTCTTCATAATTTGCTCAAATGTTGAATTGCTCAGATTTCGAACACATTGTTTACAGCTGTGACTGAATGTAAACAATGGGGTTATTGTCGTGTTAAAATTGAAATAATAAATATGTACCTGTATTTTACCGGTAAATAAAATACATTTAGTCGTTCGGATGCGTAGTAATTAAATCACGAGTGCGTAAAAGAAGCAGGTGCAGGTTCATTGAAAATAATTTAAACACATATATTAGAGCACACTTATAAGTACCTCAATTTTAATTGCTAAGAAAACATTTATTTTTCTTCATAATTTGCTCAAATGTTGAATTGCTCAGATTTCGAACACGTTGTTTACAGCTGTGACTGAATGAACACGTTGTTTACAGCTGTGACTGAATGTAAACCGATTATCAAACTGATCAATTATATATTTTCAATTTCACTTAATGAATCTGTTAAAAATATATTGATGAATTTTCATACTATTTTTTGTCAAAATGGTACATTCCAATTAAAATCTAGAATTATCACTGAAAGTGATTAATACCCCCACAATACCGCCTTGTCACATAAACATAGCAACCACAAGAAAACAATGGTAGGGCCACAAGTTATTACAACATTAGAAATCCGGCCCTCCTGCTACAAAATATTCATACAGTTTAGACAATGGCAAACAAATTATTTAAACTACAAAATATTGAATAAACAGGGAAAAAAAATAATGAGAGAGAGAGAGAGCGAGAGAGAGAGAGAGAGGGGGGAGAGGAGAGGAGAGAGAGTTTTCAATATTGTTAGTGATCAGGGAAGAAGACTAACAAAAAATTGCGTGTTACACCGTTCAAGTCAAAGATGTATAAGTGTAATAAAAAGAGACATGGTCATGAAGAGGATGCATTATAAATTGTTTAAATTTAATACAAACCCAAATTCTAAGTTGAAAAGGGGCCATAACTCCGTCAAAAATTGGTGGTTTGTGGCCAAAGTCAAACTTGACCTGTATTTTATGGTCTTAAACCCGTATACCAAAAATTATATAAATCCGTTGACTCCTTCACGAGTTATCATCCGGAACCCGTTTTTTGGGCAAATTCTAAGTTGAAAAGGGGCCATAACTCCGTCAAAAATTGGTGGTTTGTAACCAAAGTCAAACTTGACTTGTATTTTATGGTTATACCCGTGTACCAAATATTATTTAAATCCATCAACCCTTTCATGAGTTATCGTCCAGAAACCAACAGATCGACCGACCGACGGACAGACAGACAGACAAGCTCACTCCTAACTTCATTTGTGGGGGTATAAATATGAAATAAAATGTTACTGGCATACTTATAACAGTTGTCTAGTGTACATGTGACTTAATAATAAACATTTCATAAATCAACAACAATAATTTTGCAAAAACACATGATAAATAAAATGCTATATTTCTTTTCGTATTTACATCTTTTGACAATTAACATGCAAATGTATGATGTATTGGAAATATTTAAATTACTGTCAATATACAATATCACATAAATATAACATCTATTCATTTACAATTGATATATAATATCACACAAATGTAACATGTATGCATAAATATCACACAAATGTAACATGTATTCGTAAATATCACACACATATAACATGTATTCATAAATATCACATAAATGTAACATGTAAGCATAAATATCACACACATATACCATGTATTCATAAATATCACACAAATGTAACATGTATTCATAAATATCACACAAATATAACATGTATTCTTAAATATCACACAAATGTAACATGTATTCATAATAAATATCACACAAATATAACATGTATTCATAAATATCACACAAATGTAACATGTATTCATAAATATCACACAAATGCAACATGTATTCATAAATATCACACAAATGCAACATGTATTCATCAATATCACACAAATGCAACATGTATTCATAAATATCACACAAATGTAACATGTATTCATAAATATCACACAAATGCAACATGTATTCATAAATATCACACAAATGCAACATGTATTCATCAATATCACACAAATGTAACATGTATTCATAAATATCACACAAATACGACATATATTCATATACACTCAATATGTAATATCACATATAACATATTCATGTGCACTCAATATTTAATATCACACAAATATAACATATTCATGTACACACAGTATACAATATCACACAAATTTAACATATATGCACATACACTCAATATGCAATATCACACAAATATAACATATATGCACATACACTAAATATACACTGTCATGTCCTACAAATATAACATATTATCGCAATAATACACAATATCACACAAATATAGCATGTATTCATATACACTCAATATACAATACCACACAAATATGACATATATTCATATACACTCAATATATAATATCACACCCACATATAACATATATTCATATACACCTAATATACAATATCACACAAATATATTTATTGTATTCATAAATATCACACACATACAGCATGTATTCATATCACTCAATATCACATAAATATATTTATTATATGCAGAAACACTCAATTTACAGTATACAAATATAACGTATATTTATATACACTTAATATACACTACTACACAAATATAATGTATATTTATATACACTTAATATAATACATGTCCATACCAAATATTAGTTATCTTGTTAGTCGGTTTTTCTATACAATACTTCAACAAATGTCTTATTGCACTATTTATTTACCTCCCTCTCTCTCTAAATATATATATATTCATTAATTATACATTCATTTATTCATTTTCTTTGTGTTTTTTTTTAATTCATTAAAAGATATTTCACTGTTTTGTACAATTTCTCTTTTTTTAAAATTCATTCAGCATAAAATCCCTTCAGCTTTTCAATAATTGCTCTGCACAGTCAATATCACCCTTTTAAATACATTTGGATGTTTTGGTAGATGACAGTTAATAACGGAGATATCGCCAACATGTAAACTTGACTGAATCAAGAAATCATGGTAAGTTGAATGGCATTGTAGGACACTCTTTCATCTTATTTTCAGAGCCAATACATTTTAAATTAATTCCAATTTACCAAGTGTCTGTATATTTATAAACCAATATACCAAGGTGAAGTATAGATAACCAATACCAAGGTTAAGTATAGCTGACCAATACCAAGGTGAAGTATAGCAAACCAATACCAAGGTGAACTATAGCTAACCAATACCAAACAAGAGGCCCAAGAGGGCCTGTGGACGTTCTACTGGCTAAAGATAAAGTTGATGTATAAGGGGCCATAACTCTTTCAAAAATCATTCAACCAGAACATGGCGATGATGCAACTAGGCTTGGTACTGATCATCCCTGACAAGTTTCTTTGAAATCCGGCCAGGGGATCAGGAGAATTAGTTGGGACAAAGTTTGTGCATTAAAACCTTAAAAGGGCCAAAAATAATTCAACCAAAACAAGGCAATGACAGGTGCAACTAGGCTTGGTTCTGATCATCCCCGCTAAGATTTGTTGAAATCCGGCAAGGAGTTCATAAGAGACTAATCTGGACAAAGTAAAACATTTAAAGGGCCATAACTTTAAAGTGCACAACTAGACCTGGAACTGACCATCCCTAAAAGGTTTTGTTTAAATCCGGCCAGGAGTTCAGGAGAACTAGTCAGGAAAAAGCTTGTGTATTAAAACTTTTAAAGCTTGTGTATTAAAACTTTTAAAGGGCCATAACTCCACCAAAATCATTCAACTGGAACACGATGACTATATGTGCAACTAGACTTGGTACTGATCATCCCTGCAAAGTTTCAGTGAAATCCGGCCAAATGAAGGCCCTTTTGTCTTAATGAGGCCAAAATATAGCATATTCAGACAATCAAGGGCCATAACTCCAGTGTAAATGGTCCAATCTGGTTGGTCTTCGAACTTGTCCAAGCTATCATTAATATTAACAATCTGGTGAAGTTTGGTAAATATCTGATGAAAAATAAAAGCCAGTGTAAATGGTCCAATCTGGCTGGTTTTCAAAAAAGAAAGAAAAATTTAAAAAAGAGAAAAGAAAAAAGTCAGTTTGGTTAAGATTGCTCAAGAAATGTGGTCTGTGTCGTTTTAACATGTAAAACTGCATTTTTTGCTGATTCAGGGGCCACAACTCCGTTATTACTGGTCCGAACTGGCTGTTTTTCGAACTCGTCCGAGCTTTCATTGATATCAACTATCTGGTAAAGTTTGAAAAAGATCGGATGAAAAACGAAGACTATCGTGTTAACAAGGCCAAATTATAGCATACTTCAGCAAATCAGGGGCCATAACTCCGGTGTAAATAGTCTGATCTGGCTGGTCAAAGACTTCATTGCTACTAACAATCTGTGCAAGTTTGGTATAGATCAAATAATAAATGAAGGTGCTAGAGTGTTCACAAGGCAGAATATGGCTTTTTTTCAGAATAACAAGGGCCATAACTCTGCTGCTACTAATCGAATTTGGCTGGTTTCTGAACTTGTCCGAACTTTCATTGATATTAACATTCTACGTAAGTTTGGTAAAGATCAAATAATAAATGAAGGTGCTAGAGTGTTCACAAGGCAGAAAATGGAATTTATTAGCAAAAGCAAGGGCCATAGCTCAGGCGTAAATGGTTCTACCTGGCTGGTTTTCGAACTCGTCCAAGATTTCATTGCTATTAACAATCTGTGTTTGGTAAAGATCAAATAATAAATGAAGGTGCTAGAGTGTTCACAAGCAGAAATTGGGATTTTTCAACAAAACAAGGGCCATAACTCGGGTGTTACTGATCTGATCTGGCCGGTTTTCGAACTCATCCAAGCTCTCATTGATATAAAGACTTTGGCTAAGTTTGGTTAAGATCGCATAAAGTGGCTAGAGTGTTCACAACGCAAAAGTTAACCCATATCTTTATATGTCACATGTACATAT
The DNA here is from genome assembly GCA_037043455.1 of Cyrtodaria siliqua. Taxonomy (NCBI): domain Eukaryota; kingdom Metazoa; phylum Mollusca; class Bivalvia; order Adapedonta; family Hiatellidae; genus Cyrtodaria; species Cyrtodaria siliqua. The sequence goes on along the minus strand of JAWPHD010006178.1, from coordinate 105,270 downwards.
CCCAGCTAAAAAGATGTTTTACAAGCAAATACCACATCCCTTCCTTACCCAAATAGACACTGTTCACAATTAAGTACGTCGAGTCTACAGATTCCATTGAGAGCACAACTACAAGCTGATGCTTCATATGCCTTTTACCAGACACTGTTCACAATTAAACTGCATGTAAGTTGAAATTTACAGATCTTAACTAAACGAAAATCATTCACCATGATCACTAGCATGTTCTTTAATACGAGTGGACGCTTCACTTGCATGTTATCATTTCCAAATAAAGCGACATTGTTCACAATTTTAAGGTGCATGTATGTAATGAGTTTATAGATCCCAGCTAAAGAGGTGATGTTTCACAAGCATGTCCTTCACTCCTTCCTTGAGGGGTTTGGCCGTCATCTCAGTCTTCTTGGGCAGCTCCCAGTCCATGGACAAGTTATACGAGAACTGAGCTATAAGTCTGAAATAAAGTAACAAATAACGTCAAACAAATGCACAGATGAACATCCAATCACCTTATCTGAGAGTTATACAAAGTGTATTGTTTTAAAATGGTGTTTATACAACTGATGCAAGCATGCAACAAAAAAGAACAACAATATACTATAAAGACACGTAGTATTCTACTCCGAAAACTGTAACTAACAGTTTACAATTAACAAAATGGAACTGTGCTAAAATATCAGCATGCATTGCAAAAGAATAAATGAATTAATGGTAGACATGTTTACAAATGTATATGTGTAATGCACAATGTTATAAATGACTGGGTAACCGAGCTCTTCCATGCAAATGATATTGGCCCAGGGAATGATCCCCATTGTTTCATTTTAAAGATGATCGTGTCTAGGGTGTGATACCAATGTTGAAGCTTCATAATTTCGAGATACCATAGTTTCGCATAAGTGGTAAGGTAGTTCCCTATAGTTCCTAATAAACTCGGAAGTTACGTTAAGTAACTAGTAACCGTAGGCTTACTTTCTCTAGTTACGTTAAGCAACTAGTAATCGTAGGCTTACTTTCTCTAGTTCCTAATAAACTCAGCAGTTATGTTAAGTAACTAGTAACCGTAGGCTTACTTTCTCTAGTTCCTAATAAACTCAGCAGTTACGTTAAGTAACTAGTAACTGTAGGCTAACTTTCTATAGTTCCTAATAAACTCAGCAGTTATGTTAAGTAACTAGTAACCGTAGGCTTACTTTCTCTAGTTCCTAATAAACTCAGCAGTTACGTTAAGTAACTAGTAACTGTAGGCTTACTTTCTCTAGTTCTTAATAAACTCAGCAGTTATGTTAAGTAACTAGTAACCGTAGGCTTACTTTCTCTAGTTCCTAATAAACTCAGCAGATACGTTAACTAACTAGTAACCGTAGGTTTACTTGCTCTAGTTCCTAATAAACTCAGCAGTTATGTTAAGTAACTAGTAACCATAGGCTTACTTTCTCTAGTTCCTAATAAACTCAGCAATTAGTCGTTAAGCAACTAGTAACCGTAGGCTTACTTTCTCTAGTTCCTAATAAACTCAGCAGTTACGTTAAGTAACTAGTAACCGCAGGCTTACTTTCTCTAGTTCCTAATAAACTCAGCAGTTATGTTAAGTAACTAGTAACCGTAGGCTTACTTTTTCTAGTTCCTAATAAACTCAGCAGTTATGTTAAGTAACTAGTAACCGTAGGCTTACTTTCTCTAGTTCTTAATAAACTCAGTAGTTATGTTAAGTAACTAGTAACCGTAGGCTTACTTTCTCTAGTTCCTAAAAAACTCAGCAGATACGTTAACTAACTAGTAACCGTAGGTTTACTTGCTCTAGTTCCTAATAAACTCAGCAGTTATGTTAAGTAACTAGTAACCATAGGCTTACTTTCTCTAGTTCCTAATAAACTCAGCAATTAGTCGTTAAGAAACTAGTAACCATAGGCTTACTTTCTCTAGTTCCTAATAAACTCAGCAATTAGTCATTAAGCAACTAGTAACCGTAGGCTTACTTTCTCTAGTTCCTAATAAACTCAGCAATTAGTCGTTAAGCAACTAGTAACCGTAGGCTTACTTTCTCTAGTTCCTTATAAACTCAGCAGTTATGTTAAGTAACTAGTAACTGCAGGCTTACTTTCTTTAGTTCCTAATAAACTCAGCAGTTACGTTAAGCAACTAGTAACCGTAGGCTTACTTTCTCTAGTTCCTAATAAACTCAGCAGTTACGTTAACTAGTAACCGTAGGTTTTGTGAACAAATATCAAAACATATTTGGGTATAATATTCATTATCATGCAATATGCTGACTGAATTGAATTGAATTGGGTTTTAAGGCGCACCAACACATGAAAGGTTATATGGCGACTAACAGGCACGAACATGCCAGGCTCATCCTCCATGTACATCGAGATAAAATATGGAAAATGGGCCTAGAACCTTCTCTGACTGAAATATAGTTATAATATATTCAATACCCATCATCTTGATTGCAAAGGAGGGATATGCTTTGCTCTCTAGATCCATAGGTACTGGTACATGATCGTTCCACTACTTACTAATTATGACATTCAGTTGTGGGTGTTCTATATTGAGACACATACTGGGTATAATGTATATAGAAGGCATTTATACATTTAAATTAGTTATTACCAGTATCTTGCTAATCAATTTAAGTGCTCGATTGTTTTTAATGAAAATGTACTACTGAACAATTGACTGTATGTAGTCAATGTTACCAACTGTTAGCTTGATGGCAGTTTTGTGAATGCCATTTATAATTTCCTCTACTTTCTTTTATAGAATATAACTTATCAGCTAAAATTTAGATTTTTAGAGAAACATGTTGATATTGGTTAATTATTGTAACATATAGCAGTATATTATTTGGCTATGTCAGCAAATTGGGACATTTAAAGAAACTAACCCTCCAAAATAACAGCAAAATTACATTACCAAACCGTTTATCAAAACTCTATCCAGGTGTTCAGACCATATATTAATGTATATAAATTATGCCGATTAAAAGTTTATATTTATTAACGGGTTCTTAAAATAACCGTGATGGAATATGCGTAAAATGAATTATGAGTTGATACTCTACCCAGTTTTGGGGTATGGCCTGGCTGGTTAAAGACGTTTATATTGCGTCTATAGAGTTTGGATTCTCCATTTAAGTTATACATATATGTCATCAGTAGGTTTAGAAGTGTACATATGTTGTAAAATTTGGCTGTTGTTAGCGGGATAGCTACTTTAATATTTTAGTCTCTTTATTGTAACCTTGGAACGAATGTAAAGGTTATGTTGTACTTACACAATGAACACTGCAGCACGTGTGAGTTGAACGTTATAAGGTTATAACGTTGTACTTATGCAATGAACCAACACAGCACGTGTGAGTTGAACGTTATAAGGTTATAACATTGTATTTACGCAATGAACCAACGCAGCACATGTGAGTTGAACGTTATAAGGTTATAACATTGTACTTATGCAGTGAACCACTGCAGCACGTGTGAGTTGAACGTTGTACTTATGCAATGAACCGCTGCAGCAAGTGTGAGTTGAACGTTATAAGGTTATAACGTCGTACTTATGCAATGAACCACTGCAGCATGAGCTGAACAATATAAGGTTATAAGGTCATACGCTATCAACCACTGCAGCATGAACCACTGCAGCAAGTGTGAGTTGAACGTTATAAGGTTATAACATACTTACGCAATGAACCACTGTAGCACGTTTGAGTTGAACGTTAAATGGTTATGACGTTGTACTTAAGCAATGATCCACTGTAGCACGTTTGAGTTGAACGTTAAATGGTTATGACGTTGTACTTAAGCAATGATCCACTGTAGCACGTTTGAGTTGAACGTTAAATGGTTATGACGTTGTACTTAAGCAATGATCCACTGTAGCACGTTTGAGTTGAACGTTAAATGGTTATGACGTTGTACTTAAGCAATGATCCACTGTAGCACGTTTGAGTTGAACGTTAAATGGTTATGACGTTGTACTTAAGCAATGATCCACTGTAGCACGTTTGAGTTGAACGTTAAATGGTTATGATGTTGTACTTGTTTATGTATATGTTTTATTTGCATTTTATGAAGTAAGTGCCCTGTTGTTGCACACAGGTAATAAATCTCATTTTATTCTGAGATGATAAATATGTTTTGATATTTGTTCACAAAACAATTCATTGACCTTGGTATCATCTGTTTACTTCAGTGCTTAAATTAAGCTCACCTTTACTGCACTAATGTATCAAGAAAACTTGCTACATTATTGTAGTAAAATATATATATATATATATGCGTAATTTAATTTAAACTTCAACCCTAAAATAGTCATTCGGTGAATTGATTTGTTTTTTAATCTACTTTTTTAAATCGTAAATTTTAAATAAACACTTAAGTTGGTTAACATACATGTTGATATATTTTAAAGAATAACTTAGTGGTATCAAAGGAGGGGTGTTTTAGTGTAACAATTACAGCAATGACAGAACTAATTTAAAAGATCATAAAATCTAGATTTAGTACAGAACTGTCAAACATTGAATGCATGGAGATTGGTACAGCTTGATATCAAATGGTTGTATAGGGTGTATTTAAGTAGTGTGATCCCATATAGCACTACAGAACCATCTTCTGGCAGTTAACCAGTGCATGGACAGGACTAACCAGAGCATGGGCAGGACTAACCAGAGCATGGGCAGGACTAACCAGAGCATCGCCAGGACTAACCAGAGCATGGGCAGGACTAACCAGAGCATGGGCAGGACTAACCAGAGCATGGACAGGACTAACCAGAGCATGGACAGGACTAACCAGAGCATGGACAGGACTAACCAGAGCATGGGCAGGACTAACCAGAGCATGGGCAGGACTAACCAGAGCATGGGCAGGACTAACCAGAGCATGGACAGGACTAACCAGAGCATGGGCAGGACTAACCAGAGCATGGACAGGACTAACCAGAGCATGGACAGGACTAACCAGAGCATGGGCAGGACTAACCAGAGCATGGGCAGGACTAACCAGAGCATGGACAGGACTAACCAGAGCATGGGCAGGACTAACCAGAGCATGGGCAGGACTAACCAGAGCATGGGCAGGACTAACCAGAGCATGGGCAGGACTAACCAGAGCATGGACAGGACTAACCAGAGCATGGGCAGGACTAACCAGAGCATGGACAGGACTAACCAGAGCATGGACAGGACTAACCAGAGCATGGGCAGGACTAACCAGAGCATGGGCAGGACTAACCAGAGCATGGACAGGACTAACCAGAGCATGGGCAGGACTAACCAGAGCATGGGCAGGACTAACCAGAGCATGGGCAGGACTAACCAGAGCATGGGCAGGACTAACCAGAGCATGGACAGGACTAACCAGAGCATGGGCAGGACTAACCAGAGCATGGGCAGGACTAACCAGAGCATGGGCAGGACTAACCAGAGCATGGGCAGGACTAACCAGAGCATGGACAGGACTAACCAGAGCATGGGCAGGACTAACCAGAGCATGGGCAGGACTAACCAGAGCATGGACAGGACTAACCAGAGCATGGGCAGGACTAACCAGAGCATGGGCAGGACTAACCAGAGCATGGACAGGACTAACCAGAGCATGGGCAGGACTAACCAGAGCATGGGCAGGACTAACCAGAGCATGGACAGGACTAACCAGAGCATGGGCAGGACTAACCAGAGCATGGACAGGACTAACCAGAGCATGGGCAGGACTAACCAGAGCATGGGCAGGACTAACCAGAGCATGGGCAGGGCTAACCAGTGCATGGACAGGACTAACCAGAGCATGGACAGGACTAACCAGAGCATGGGCAGGACTAACCAGAGCATGGGCAGGACTAACCAGAGCATGGACAGGACTAACCAGAGCATGGGCAGGACTAACCAGAGCATGGGCAGGACTAACCAGAGCATGGACAGGACTAACCAGAGCATGGGCAGGACTAACCAGAGCATGGGCAGGGCATGACCTTCAGCATGTGTGACAACGGGGCTAACTAATAAAGTACAACGTTAAGTCCTTTAAGGTTATTGTGACGAGTGCAGAGGTCACCCGAGCTCTTATGGTACCTATTATGGTAGATACAGAACATACAAGCATAAGAGCTATGATCCTCATACCTAAGCGTGTCAGCATACAAGTTGTCGAAATATTTATCCAAATATACACTACAATACTGTTTAGATATTAACCTGTATCCATGCATTGTATATAACAAATACGCCCCGTGTGCGCCGTTTGGTTACGGGGCAAAGAATAGGGCCACTGCAGATCCCGTTGGAGGGGAAGGCAGAAGGGTAGAACCCCACCAAATTCATGTTCATTTTATCTTTTTTTTTGTTCATGCTCATTAAAGGTCTTCATCATGACCCCTGCATCATGACCCCTGCATTGTTTCAGGTGCCATCTCGCTCATATCACTAGAGCAGTAGCAGAAAAACTATAATATGGCTCCAGCGTAAATGGAGTGTCTACAGTAGAATTTGCAGCAACTCTGCAGTTCAGGGTGAGAAGGTTCTAGGCCCGTTCTCCATATTTTATCTCGATGTACACGCAGGATGAGCCTGGCATGTTTATTCCTGTTAGGCGCCATATAACCTTTCATGTGTTGGTGCGCCTTAAAACCCCAATTCAATATAACAAATACATGTTTGAATTAACAGCAAATATCACTTGGGGTGTTACGAACAAGCATGCAAAACACAAACCAAGACCATTTTCTATGCAACAGCCTTTTTTTTTAACTATAAATGATATCCTATTACCATGAGGAGCTCATAAATCATCATTACTAAATCTGTTTACCTGGCCAGATTGTTAATATTTGTATAACACTATGAAGCTGTACAACCTGGCCAGGGTCATTATCTCACACCTGCTGAATACTTAACCAATATTTAGAGTTCACATAAGCTTTACAGTGCTAAATGCACTAAACTTGAACAACTTGACAACTGAACAGGTAATGCTTTATAAATCCACATGATTCTCAGTCTACATCTGCTGGCAAATGTAAGGTAGAATCAGGGACTGGGTCCTGGTAGAATGTAACTCAATTTAGTGCATGCGTACATTTGTATGATGATTTACACCTATTTGATTGGCACTGTAATCCCAGATCGCCTCTAGTCCCTTTAAAGGGGCATGTATCACCAGCATCAATAAATCTACCAACAAATCTACCTGATCTCATTTAGTCTCATTAAAGGGACCACACAGTAAACATTAAAAATGTGTTGTGTCATATTAGTTTGGTTAAATACCTTGCACCCTATTTACAATTATGAGTAGATCATAACAAACTGTGTTTGATTATAATACTCACTGTTGATTATATTGCACCAAAAATATATTAAATCCTATGGTAGATAACCAACAAAAATTGTAAACCTAAATTGTTTTATTTAATAAAATAAGTAAATAGCTATCATTTCAAAGTGGCATTAGATTTATAAATTGTGCTTAGTTCACCCTTGATAAATACTTCAATATTGCCATGTGTCCCTTTAAAATAAGTAACTTAAATTGTTATGAATCCAATTTCCTGTGTTGATTTATACTAAAATGTAACCTTCATGGTACCATAGAAACTGTTGTGAAGATAATTAGCATAAATCTACAGTATATAACCCGTGTCATAAAAACTCAAATTACATCTCAAGTATAACACAGCTGACACTAATTCAAAAAGTTACCTAAAAAATCGATTCAGTAAGCAAATAGCAGCATTTATCATGTCAGTGTTTTTCATGGTTTTCTTTACATAATTTATGGAAACAGATTTAATATGTAAATTGTAGCATTTTTCATATCAGGGTGATACTGATTGATTTTGATTTTAGGAAGTATAGTCGCTACAGACTTGTTTTTTGAAAATCTATTTTAACCGTGGTGGTCATCTTGAATTTCCGGCCGACCTGAAATTTTGCTAGGATCAATTACACATTAAGGGCAACATTCCTGTGAAGTTTCATGAAAATCCGTCAAGTAGTTTCAGAGGAGTAGTCGCTACAAGTTTTCATTATATAACTCTATGTAAACAAAGATGGCCGCTGAAAAAGATGGCCGATGTAATTTTTGACAAGGATCAACATCATGTCATACTGATCATTTTAGAAAAAGTCCCATATCAATATCTCTTATAGTTTTGAAGAAGTAGTCGCTACAAACATATTTATTTTAAATCTATTTTTAGCTGTGGCGGCCATCTTGAACTTCCGGCCAACCTGAACTTTTTCTAGGATCAACTAGACATCAAGAGCAACATTCCTGTGAAGTTTCATGAACATCCGTCAAGTAGTTTCAGAGGAGTAGTCGCTACAAGTTTTTACTATATAACTCTATGTAACCAAAGATGGCCACTGGCAGCCATGTTTAACGTCGAATCAAAATAATTTTCCATAAGGATCAACATCATGTCATGCTGATCATTTTAGAAAAAGTCCTATATCAATATCACTTATAGTTTTCAAGAAGTAGTCGCTACAAACTTATTTTTTAAAAATCTATTATTAGCTGTGACGGCCATCTTGAATTTCTGGCAGATCTGAAATTTTGCTAGGATCAATAAGACATCACGAGCAACATTCCTGTTAAGTTTCATGACAATCCGCCAAGTAGTTTCAGAGGAGTAGTTGCTACAAGTTTTTACTATATAACTCTATGTAAACAAAGATGGCCGCTGGCAGCCATGTTTAAAGTTGAATCAAAAAGATTTTTGACAAGGATCAACATCATGTCATGCTGATCATTTTAGAAAAAGTCCCATATCAATATCACTTATAGTTTTCAAGAAGTAGTCGCTACAAACTTGTATTTTAAAACTCTATTTTTAGCTTTGGCGGCCATCTTGGATTTCACATCAACATGAATTTTTGCTAGAATCAACTAGAGTTTATGGGCAACATTTCTGTAAAGTTTCATGAATATCCATCCTGTAGTTTCAGAGGAGTTGTCGCTACAAATAAAAGTTTCCGGACAGACGGACGCCGCACCACGGCATAAGCTCTCGTTAGAAATTTACCAATTTTAACCATTTAATCATTAAGTAATCGCTTACTAAATGACACGCGCTTGTTTTGGCGCGAACGTGTTAAGACGCGTGGTTTCGTAGAAGCGCGGGGAAAAAGTAGGGCAAACACTAAGTCAGTTAGAGGCTAAGAAGTTGCTGCGCTCCTTCCCTTAGGGTTTCTTAATTGTTAAAATTTCACTTCATAGCCTCTAACTAATACTTAAACATGCAACTGGGATTCCAGCAATACAGACATGGTGCCAAGATGCTATAACTAATGTTTTGCTCTTTTTATGTTTTTTATTTTTTAATTATAGCAAGAATATAGGTGCACTTCCAGGTAATGCACTGACAGTGGCATAAGTGATCAGATATTGTTACACAACTGCAAAATGTTAATGAGATTGCTGCAAAATGATGACTAATCCAAAATAGTTCACTAAGTTATTGATATAGAGAATACAGTTGTTTATATATTTAAAACATCAAGCAGGTGAATCATGGTGAATCATGGTGAATCATAAGATTTTGGGATTTCCCTTTTGAAACCTTGCTGGTTACATAAGCACGACTACTCTATTATATCATCTGTTAAAATATGGCCATTAGTGCACCTTAAAGGTACAATAGCACTCTGATAACAAATACGTGTATTACTACAAGGGACAGTCAAAAAGTTCCCGGACTGCCCTTACATCTGTTGAACGGTTTTGTAAATTTACAGTTATAATACACTACAAGAAAATAAAATGATTTTTCTGTAAGATCCTTTTTTTATGATTTATGACTTAGTCCAAAATTTCAGCAATATGTTCAATTGTATTTCTACGATCCAACACAAGTTTACTGACATTACTGATTTTGTTAACATGTGCCTGCAGTCTTCCGGTCGTTTTGTCGTCTGTCACTGTTACAGTAATATTTTTCGATCGCAGTCAAACACGATGGTCTGGAACATTTTGTCTTCTGCTTCCTGCGATTCAGAAACGTCCACGCATCTGTCGGTTAATTCCTGCACTTGCAGACAATTTAATCACAGCCCGGTGCTCCGTTCAATCTTCCGACGTCATTTTTGTGAACTGGAATTTCCTGAAGCATTTTGCATAAAAAACTTGTTTTGCAAAAAGGAACATTGAAATAAAGACAGGACGCAGTCAAAAGCCTGATGTCATGTCATGTCAGGTTTTGTTATTTTTTGGCACATATTAAAGCTAACTACTAAGTGTGGACAAAAACTGTTGGAAAATGAAAATATCAAATGTCGCAACTGCTCCGTGCGCTGTTTTATTTGTTGCTATAGTAATGTACAGCTTGAAAACGGTTTATCTAAATTCAACAAAATTTCAATAGTTTAATACAAATAACACAAAATATATATCCTGAATGTTTCAAAATGATTGCTTGATAAAATTAAAAAAAAATGCAAAAATCTGGGAACTTTTGGACTGCCCCTCATATTCCATGGATGTACTTTTAAAATAATTTAACATTTTAAAATAACACATTGCACTATTCCACTTATGTCTGTTGTTAAGGGTTTTGAATTCATCTGCTATATGCACATACCAACTGTAATTTATTTGATTTAATCACATTTCTTTTACATTGATTGCCAAGCAGGTTCTTGCAACTAATCACTCTTGATGACTTCCTGAGTAGAACCAGAACCATAGAAGTTATGTGGATTAATTATTTATTTGACATTTCAATGTTGTTTTGTTGTTGTTTCTTTTGTTGTTTTTTATTTGTTTGTTTGTTTGTTTGTTTATATTGCTGTAAGGGAGATTTTGAGATATTTAAAATAAATCATTTTAGACAACCCTTTTTTGTATACTTGAGATTACTGATATTTAATGCAAACACAACCAACAAAAATAAACTAAACTATCACTGAAGGTGATGAATATCCCTGCTTTTTTATTCTAAGTCAAACAAAGGGCCATCAATCATGGGTGATGTAGAGGGACATAATGCCATCAGTTGTTATGAGTATATGAAGTTTGGGAACAATCCATTCAAATGTTGAGAAATTCTAGTAATTAAAAAGTGTTTCGCGACGCAACGCTATGGGACAAAAATGTGTTGCGTGGCAAGACGCGATGCGACGTTACAGACAACGTCTTTCCTGTATAGTCCACACTTCACTGTGAGAGTGTGGGTATATTTTGTCAATACAACAGACAATTAATACTATGTGCATTAGAACATAAATTGTTGTAAATTTAAAACTGTACAAGAATCCTACATACTGCATCTATAAGCGACTACTTCTATGTATCTAATGTACAATTGAATAATTATGTTCCAGATACGGGTACAAGATTTAATTAAGGCCTAGGTGAGGACAAAATGCTTGCCAATTTTAGGTCGGGGGTGGAGTAGGGTGGGGTGGGAGCACATCAAATCTGCCTCTCCCACCCTCTCCATTACCTTTAGAATAGTCCTTACGTTGCGTTATATTTAATGCTTTCACAAAGAATAGGTTATCGGTATTATCTGTTATACAAATTACTTTTTTTTTCATTTATTTTTCACCAGATATACTTCATCTGATCAAGTGTGGTGCGTGCAGGGATCAGTACACACCCAGGGATCAGTACACACCCAGGGATCAGTACACACCAGCAATCAAACATTCCTGTTATAGGGACACTCAGCAATCTAAAATAATTCATCTAGCATTCAAATTAGTACCTCAAATCAGTTATTTTAAGTTCAAATCAGTTATCAAACATATATTTTTTTTAAGAATCAAAGAATGCCGTTTGTCCCTTTAACCCTTAACCCGCTAAGCACCACTATAACACCCTTTGCGAGTAACTCGCAGGCTGATCAGGGTTTACAATGTCTGGCTGCTGATCAGTCATTTCCCCCAAAACACCCCTTTGTCACATAAATGGAATGGTCTTAATTCAAAGAAACAACAGTCCATTATATATATGTAGCGGGTTAAGGGTTAAGTCAATGTTTTGCTCAGGCAGTTTGAATGCGTACATGGTACATGCGTGCTTGCACTCCGTGTTACAGGTCCCAGCTGAAAAGATGGTGTTTGATGAGCATATCTTGGACCCCTTCCTTCAACATGGCCTTCTCCCTCGGTTTGTCTCCCTCTTTAGGGAGTTCACGTTGCATAGACAAGTTAAAGGAGAACGGGCTCAACAGTCTGAAAGGTACACGACACAACATAAACATGCCATAAAACGTAAGAATACACACACAAAATAATCTAAAGTTCAAGCATAATTTAACAAGTGCAGGTAGACTTCCTTTCAATCAGAAAAAAAAATGAATTGAATTGAATTGGGTTTTAAGGTGCAACAACTAAAAAAAAAAAGGTTTCATAATGCTCTAGTATGTTGTCATTTTGGGTATTAATAAAATGCATGATTTAATATAAGGTAGTGTAATGGCAATGTTTGCAACCTTATGCCACAATACATTTTAAGTTTTATGCCTAAAACAATGCAAGACTGAATAGATCCGGCATATTAATCTGTAGACAAGATAAACGCATAATTTGACAACTAAAAATAAACCCAAGGCTACTGTATTACTGGGGGAATTCTGCAGGGGCGGATCCAATGCGCTCCACCCCCGACCGACTAAAATCTTGAAAAGTTATGAAAACTCATACTTTTTTTCACTTTTTTTGGTTAACAGTTGTTTTTTAACCCCCACAACCTCAAATCCTGCATCCGCCCCTGCTTTTGTACATATTATAATTATAATTCTCTAGTCATAGGCATATGTAAATGAGCATATCATGACTCGTGTATTTACATCTCTTTTCACAGTTAAACTTTTTAGGACAACTTTAAACACGCTCACCTTTTGTTTGCCTTTTTTTTTTTTTTTCTCAGTATGATTATGCAACATACTGACATTGAAACCTAGATATTCAAGTCATGGTGACATTGGTTCTGTTCCAAATATGTTATACTAGAGCAATTGTTAACAAGACGGCCTGTGGATGCTCTACTGGTTAAAGATAAAGTTTATGCACAAGGGGTCATAACTCTTTCAAATATTGTTCAATGGTGATGATATAAGCAACTAGGCTTGGTACTGATTGTCCCCGACAAGTTTCGTTGAAATCCAGCCAGAGGTTCAGGAGAACTAGTCTGTACAAAGTTAGTGTACCTTTAAGGGGTCATAACTCTGCCAAAATTCATTCAACCAGAACATGGCAATGACAGGTGCAACTAGGCTTGGTACTGATCATCCCCATCAAGATTCGTTGAAATCCAGCAAGGAGTTCAGAACAGACTAATCTGGACAATGTTTCTCTATTAAAACCTTTAAAGGCCAAAACTCTGCCAAAACTCATTCAACCCGAATATGGCGACGATATGCACAACTAGGCTTGATACTGATCATCCTTATCAAGTTTCATTAAAATCCAGCCAGGGGTTCAGAAGAACTAGCCCAGAAAATGTTTGTGTATTAAAAACCTTTAAAGGGCCAAAACTCCACCAAAAATCTGTTAACCGGAATGCGACGATGATATGCACAACTAAGCTTGGTGCTGATCATCCCTGTAAAGTTTCCTTGAAATGTGGAGAGATGTTCAGGAGAATAGTCCAGACAAAGTTTGTGTATTAAAACCTTTAAAGGACCATAACTCTGCCAAAAATCATTCAACCGGAACACAGCAAAGATTTGCACAACTAGACCTGGAACTGATCATCACTAAAAAGTTTCGTTTAAATCCGGCCAGGGTTCAGGAGAACTAGTCAGGACAAAGTTTGTGTATTAAAACATTTAAAGGGACATAACTCCGCCAAAATCATTCAACCGGAACACCAAACGAAGGCCCTTTCTTCTTAATGAGGCCAAAATATAGCATATTTCAGAAAATCAAGGGCCATAACTCCGGTGTAAATGGTCCAATCTGGCTGGTTTTCAAACTTGTCGGACTCATTGATAGTAACAATCTGGTAAAGTTTGGTAAAGATCGAATGAAAAATGAAGACCCTATCATATTAACGAGGCAAAATATAGCATTTTTAACTAAATCAAGGGCCATAACTCCGCTGTTACTGGTCCAAACTGGCTGGTTTTCGAACTTGTATGAGCTTTCATTTATATTAACAATCTGGTATAGTTTGGTAAAGATCAGATGAAAAATTAAGGCCCTATCGTCTTAACGAGGCAAAATATAGAATTTTATACTAAATCAAGGGCCATAACTCCGCTGTTGCTGGTCCTATATGGCTGTTTTTCGAACTTGTCCAAGCTTTCATTGATATTAACAATCTGGTAATGTTTGGAAAAGATCGGACGAAAAATGAATACCCTAATGTCTTAACGAGGCAAATATAGCCTTTTTAACTTAATCAAGGGCCATAACTCCGCTGTTAAAAGTCTGATATGGCTGGTTTTCGAACTTGTCCGAGCTTTTATTGATATTAACAATGTGGTAAAGTTTGGTAAAGATAGGATGAAAAATGAAGGCCCTATCATCTTAACGAGGCAAAATATAGCATTTTGAACTAAATCAAGGTCCATAACTCCGTTGTTACTGGTCCGATATGGCTGGTTTTCGAACTTGTTCGAGTTTCAACGACATTAGCAATTTGATAAAGTTTGGTAAAGATAGGATGAAAAATGAAGCCCCTATCGTCTTAACAAGGCAAAATATAGCATTTTTAACTAAATCAAGGGCCATAACTCCGCTCTTACTGGTCTGATCTGGCTGGTTTTCAAAATTGTCCGAGTTTTCATTGATATTAACAACCTGTTAAAGTTTGCTAAAGATCGGATGAAAAATGAAGGCCCTAACGTCTTAACGAGACAAAAGTTAACGACGGACGGACGACGGACGGATAACTCGCCATCCCATAAGCTCTGCTGGCCCATGGCCAGTAGAGCTAAAAACCTTGAATGTCGTTAAAGGGACTGGAGGTGATCTTAAACAGTTATGGGTGTCAATCAAGGAATAAAACCATCCTAATCTGTTCTAATTCCATATTCAATTTTGTCTATTCTCCAAACGTAGGACCCCATAATCCATCCAATTTAATCATTGTTTTGCGATCGAAGTACAAATTTACTAAATTATGTGTACAAATACTAGCAATATCAACCACGTACATGTGAATTAATATGTATGATTTAATAGCAAAACCCACTGAGTCACTGAGTTTTTCAAACCAAACAATTTCATAAATAATAATTAAATGTTAGATTCAGTTCAAGTTAAAGGAAAATTTAATCTAAAATTAATACCTATGTTCCAAGTCCTGATAACAGTGTCATTAATCAAAATATGGTGCTAGGACTGTGTTGTTCCAGTCTGAAGTTTGAATTCACCATAGTTCTTAATTTGGTTTAAATTAAGCCTGGTGCGTAACCTAGGATAGCATGTATTACAAGTCAAAATGAAGAGGAATCATTTTCAGGCTCATTCTTTATGATTTAACGGTGTAGAATAGAAAATGTAATTTTGTCAACGTTAAGTCGAATCCCAAGACCCCACAAAAAAAATACTCTGGATGACCATGTACCTCTTTTAATGCATGAAACTGAAGAACAGTATGATGGGTTTCATTTTGTCTTGGGATTGACAACCATTGCTTTTCTTGTCCCTTTAACATCCGAACGAAATATTCGGGCATTTACATTCAGAAATGTAGAGATTCTGCAGAATTCTTCTAGGAAACATGTCCTTGTTTTAATTTTATGTCATAAAAAACAATGTCCTTGTTTTAATTTGATGTCATAAAAACAGTCTGTTTTAATTTTACGTCATAAAAAAAAAGCTATGTCCTTGTTATAATTTGATGTCATAAAACAATATAACAAGAAATGTCACTGTAAGTGACAAATGCCCCCGAAGTGGTTTTGACCTTTGACCTATAAGTGTGACCTTGACCTTGGAGCCACGGACCTGGATGTTGCGCGTGACACGTCTTGTTGTGGTAAGCACTTGCCCCAAGTTATTTGAAAATCTGTCCATGAATGTCGGAGTTATTAACCGGACACGAAAATGTATTAAGTGGACACAAAAGCACTTCTTTTTTACCTTTGACCTCTAAGTGTGACCTTGACCTTGGACAGATGGACATGGATTTTGTGTGTAACACACTTGTGCCAAGTTATTTGAAATTATGTCCAGGAATGCCAGAGTTATTGACCGAACACGATTGTACGGACGGACTGACGGATGGTATGGTATGGATATATATAAACTATCCATACCATAGCAGTGTCATCACAAAGAAATACACAGAAAGAGGTAAAACCCAAACAAACAGTATCCACACCTTTATTGATTAAAATCTATAGGTAACAAGACAAAGTATAACAAAATATATATATAATATGCATATAAACAACTCAACAAAAGAGGAACTTATTAAAGAATATTGACTAATGTAAGTTAACAACAAGAAATAAATAAAAGAAAACAAACTTCAAGTTTATGGTAAACATGATATGTCAGGTAGATACAAACAGACAAATAGTGTTTCTATTGTGGTTTTAAAATTAAAATGAATTAGTCACAATCTTTCTTTTGTGAAATGGTGTTTTACATCCCATTATCACATCATTAGTTTTGACCTTTGACCTCTAAGTGTGACCTTGACCTTGAGGCCACAGACCTGGATTTTGTGCGTGACACATCGTCTTGTTGTGGTGAGCACTTGTGCCAAGTTATTTGAAAATCCGTCCATGAATGTCAGAGTTATTGACCGGACACGATTTGACTTTTGACCTCCAAGTGTGACCTTGACCTTGAAGACCTGGGTTTTGCGCGCAACATATCGTCTTGTTATGGTGATCACTTGTGCCAAATTATTTAAAAATCCCTGCAGGGGTTGTGACATTATGGTCCGGACATGAAATTGCGTACGTTTTTACCTATGAAATGCAAGTGTGACCTTGACCCTGCAGGGGTTGTGTTGTTACGGTCCGGTCACGAAAATGCGTACCTGTTTTTGACCTACGAACTGCAAGTGTGACCTTGACCTTTGAGGTACGGACCTGGGTATTGCGCGCAACACATCGTCTTGTTATGGTGATCACTTGTGCCAGTTATTTAAAAATTCCCTGCAGGGGTTTTGACGGTACGGTCCGGCACGAAACTGCGTACCTGTTTTTGACCTATGAACTGCAAGTGACCTTGACCTTTTAGGTACGGACCTGGGTATTGCGCGTGACACATCGTCTTGTTATGCTGAGTACTTGTGCCAAGTTAATTAAAAATCCATGCAGGGGTTGTGAAGGTACAGTCCGGACACGAACTGCAGAATGACGGAAGACGGAATACGGACGGACGGACGGTGCAATTACTATATGCACCCCGCAACTTTTCGAGTTTCGGGGGCATAAAAAATAAATAAATAAAATATAACAAGAAATGTCACAGTAAGTGACAAATGCCCCTGAATTGACCTGTAAGTGTGACCTTGACCTTGGAGCAATATGAAACCAACAGATATATTTAAAAATAATTCAAAAAAACAAATCAAACAAACAATTAAAACCAAATAAAATGAAATTTAAAAAAAAAAAGAAAAAAAAAAATTTACGCGACACAACGTCTTGTGGTGAGCAATTGTGCGAAGTTATTTGAAAATCCGTCGATTATTGTCCGAGTTATGAAGCAGAGACAATTGTATAGATGAACGGATTTTGAACTTTGATCTCTAAGTGTGACCTTGACCTTGGAGCCACGGACCTGGATTTTGTGCGCGACACATGAAAGCAGGTGATGAAAGGTTATATGGCGCCTAACAGGAATGAACGTGCTAGGCTCATCCTCCATTTACATCAAGATAAAATATGGAGAATTGGCCTAGAACCTTCTTACCTGCAGAACTGCAGATTTGCTGCAAATTCTGTCCTAGACACTCCATTTACGATGGAGCCACGTTTCCACGTTTGCATACGTGGTATCATGATAAATGACCTTGACTGAGCATGATAAAAAATGACAAAATGAATATGTATGGGTGGGAGTGGGCCATGTGACAGTGTGTTTGTGAGACTGCAGTGGTTGTATTCTACCCCGGCAACCACACGGGGATAAATAAAAGAACCAGATACAGTAGTTTTGCAATGAGCCTGCGATATATCACTGTAAAGATAACAACTATCAGACCATTGCTGCTATAACAAGATACAGTAGTTTTGCAATGAGCCTGCGATATATCACTGTAAAGATACAACTATCAGACCATTGACGCTATAACATCATAAAGGTCTAAAGAATAACAAGAGGCCCACATGGACCTGAGGACGCTCTACTGGGAGGTTAAAACGGCTCTTAGAGAGGTAATCTTTGAGAATAATTAATGTATGCATTCTAATAACATGCAAATAAAGAAGGCAGTATCCTAGAATAAAGAAGGCAGTATCCTAGAAGAGTATTTTTCAGTTATGGGTCAGATATAAAAATATGTGACCCTGAACTTCACAAGACCATGTAGTCTAATAACATACACATACAGTCTCGTCTCATTATCTGAAAACAGACCTTTAAATCAAATTTGGTGAAAACTGGAAACTATTTTGAACGTTATTGTGTTCACAAGAATTGCTAACGGATGAAGGAATGCGTTATTGTGTTCACAAGAATTGCTAACGGATGAAGGAATGCAAACGCAGACAACGCGCATATATAAACAAGACCGGCCTTTGGCCAGTTGAGCTAAAAAACAGGCAAAATATTACCAGTATGACAATATATTATATTTCTTTTGGCAAAAGATTTCTTGAACATATTTGTAAATAAACTCTGGAAAACAATTAACTAACATTTGAAGGAATTAACCTACAATCTAATATAAATGCACAAAAAGAATTAAATCGGAACTTGTTAAAAGCATCATGAAATGGATGCAAAATAGACATTAAAATATATTTAACAATGGGGTTAAATGTATACCAGACTTTTTTTTCACTCACTGGATGTTTTGTTTTTATTCATTTGTATTTGCTCACTCAAATATTAATTATTATAATATTTAACTCTATTTTTAGATGTGGAAGCCATCTTGGATTTTTTCAGGAAGTTGAATGCCTAAGAAGAACTAAGCTGAGTAAGAGTTATTTAAACTGGTGGCAATTTTATATTACTGGGAGTAAATGCATTTGGCATTAAAATAAAATATAAATAAAACAATGGAAAAATTAAATACAAATAAATTGAGATACAGACAACAAAAATGTCATGGATTTCATACTGCTGAACTAATTAATACATGTATAGATAATTGGATTTCCGATGCTCTATTGCACCAAACTGGCAGTCTGCGTAGAATCGAGTTCACAACAGCTATGCTCCAGGCATGCTTCACAACATGTACAGTACAACATAATAACAACAAATAGTATGCATACAGTATCTCCCCAATATTGGTGCCCAGGCTCAGGTGCTATGCAACATGACAAGTGGGCACTCTCGCAAAATGTAAAAAAAATGTTTTTCCTTTTTATGAATTTTTTCTTTTGTGTGTTGGGGTTGGAGATGGGGGAAGATTATATGATACAAAATATCGGAATGTACCGGTATTGAATTTTGACGATCTTTTATCTATTCGTTGAACTTTTTTTTTTAAATTTTGTGTTGTTTTTGTTTGAAAAGGTGGGAAGGGGCTGCACTCTTTAATATTAGGGGAAATACTGTATACATATACTGTACTATAGAAGGATTTCCAACATAGAAGGATTTCCAACACCAAAGTAGCCACACAACAATACGACAACTATTATAGCAAGCCCAGATGTGAGACCTTTAACAGAAAGAGAACACAGTAGATATAATCAAAATAAATTATAAATGCACAATAGTTCTACTTAAATACTAGACTAAAAAATAAATTTGCTAGCAATTATAAGAAAAAAAATACAAGCAATGGATAAATGATTTGATAATTTAATATATATTAAAGTAAATAAATAACACAAAATCACCATACCTAAATGCTAAATACAGAGTTAATTACTGTGTAAAAAGGTTAAATGCCTTGAAGGGTGTTCATTTTTTTTGGCGTTTTTTTAACAATCTTGTTACATTAGAAACACAAACCCACAAAAATATAGATTGTTTAAATATATATATATATATATATCAGAAGGTACAATACCACTAAGCTGATGTGTGTACTATAGCTGTTTCAAGTACCTAGGGATCTTACTGGGGAAAATACAGTAGTCTTACAAGTTTTAAGAAATTATTTAAATGCTGACAGGCCAATAACCCATGAAAATCTTCTACCAACAGATATAAAGAATAGTTTGTAACAAATAATCTGCATAGCAAATGTTTCCTACCACAGTACCACCCTTTATGCATAAATGTAACAATTCAGTACCGCATCTGACCCAGCAGAAATCCGGATAATTAAAACAAAAATGTATAGTGATCTGGTTTTAACTTCATTGGACCGACCAGCAGTCAAAATGGGACATTATTAGCATCGACTATAAACAACCAGCAATAATAATAATAATAACAACTAAATCTTTGGCATTCACTTTGATTAGCCTTTCTATGACTACATTAATTATCTCTCGTGTTTCTGTCATGGTGTGCCAACTTCAGCTCTTGAGAAATGTGTATAAGGCGTATTTACCCAAATAGTAGTGCCCGGGCGCTATGCAAAATGCAAAAAGGGTTGGGTTATTATTTATTATTGTTATACTTAAAAGCAGTTTTTGCCAGATTGTTTACCCCGAACTGAGACTCAAATATCATTCACACTAATTTTAAACCTTTCTTTTTATATTACAAAAGATTGAACATTTATTGAATTTTGAAGAATTTTTGATTTTCTATAAAGGTAAGATTTCCGAAAAAAAGAAAAGGCAGAGGGGGCTTCTATTAGGTCAGGGGCTACTGTTAGGGGAAATATGGCACTGTTTTTTTGTGTGTTATTTTCAGCAAGAGCATAGAAAGTTTTTTAGGAATTATGACAGAAACACAACATGCATTAGTTTTATGGTGTATAAAACAGAGAAAGATAACTGTTTTTCCCTTTTCCATACTTTCTCTCTGCTGTGGGAATTGGACACAAAATCATAGCAGGATGCAAACACTGGAAGTCAGAACTAATAACCGAGATGGATTTGTCTTAAAAGAAAAAACTTAACATAAATGTTCACCAGAATAAGCTCATTATGATTAAGTAGGTCAAGGTCAATCATTTTGACCTACATTTGGTATTTATGTGAATTAAGGTTCTATAAGTTAAGTTGAGGACTGAGGCTATAAGTGACTTCAAAATTAAACAACATAACCGTTGACCAGAAAATTCAATTAAGTAGGTCAGGCATGGTGACATGTTTGGTATTGATGTATATTTCTCACAGGAAGCTCAGCATCAGGATTTGTTTTTATTTCACCCAGTTTTATATCAATATAAACTAAGGTCATGTCAACTTAATGATGAGAATTGTAAGAACCTTTCATGGGTATCCAGTGCAGATAGGAAATTCCAACCAGGATAAACTGTTTTGTTCGAAGCTGATGCTTTGCTGACGGTTATGATAATATCGAAACAGTTATACAGAGGCTTGGTTTCCCCCCCCTCTGAACATGGTTCCCATGATTGATTCTTTCTTTCGCATACCTTTGACAGTTTAAAAAATGAACATCTGAGATTTCTTTCTTTCAGACTTCCACTTAACATATATCTTTGGTTTTGTCTCATCCCGACTACTCACGCTTTTTATCTAAACATGATCCTTATAATTATCTGGTACGCGAAGTATAATTTTTTCTTATGCCTTTTTCTCACAATTAGATCTCCTTCAACTAAGTCCATCTCTTTTCCTATCCAATTTCTAAAACAGCATATTGTGCTAAAGTTCCCAAGAATATAGGTGATGTGTAATTAAGATGTCTTTCACAGAATCTGTAATCTCTTTCCCTGCATTCCGTTTTTTTGGCAATTCATATCTCTCATCCAAGTTGAAAGAAAATTGTGCCAATAATCTGAAAAAATGAAGCCAAAATTCCTTTGAATGTAACATTATTTTGATGATTTCAATACCTTTGTTAGTAAGTCTTCAGTATAGGAAGGTTTCAATACCTTTGTTAGCGAGCCTTTAACAGAGGAAAGTTTCAACACCTTTGTTAGTGGACCTTTAATATAGGAAGGTTTCAACAACTTTGTTAGTGGGACTTTATATAGGAAGGTTTCAACACCTTAGCTAGTGGACCTTTAATATAAGAAAGTTTCAACACCTTTGTTAGTGGACCTTTAATATAGGAAAGTTTCAACACCTTTGTTAGTGGACCTTTAATATAGAAAGGTTTCAACAACTTTGTTAGTGGACCTTTAATATAGGAAGGTTTCAACAACTTTGTTAGTGAACCTTTAATATAGAAAAGTTTCAACACCTTTGTTAGTGGACCTTTAATATAGAAAGGTTTCAACACCTTTGTTAGTGGACCTTTAATATAGGAAGGTTTCAACACCTTTGTTAGTGGACCTTTAATATAGGAAGGTTTCAACAACTTTGTTAGTGAACCTTTAATATAGAAAAGTGTCAACACCTTTGTTAGTGGACCTTTAATATAGAAAGGTTTCAACACCTTTGTTAGTGGACCTTTAATATAGAAAGGTTTCAACAACTTTGTTAGTGGACCTTTAATATAGGAAGGTTTCAACACCTTTGTTAGTGGACCTTTAATATAGGAAGGTTTCAACACCTTTGTTAGTGGACCTTTAATATAGGAAGGTTTCAACAACTTTGTTAGTGGACCTTTAATATAGGAAGGTTTCAACACCTTTGTTAGTGGACCTTTAATATAAGAAAGTTTCAACACCTTTGTTAGTGGACCTTTAATATAGGAAGGTTTCAACACCTTTGTTAATGGACCTTTAATATAGGTAGGCATGGCTGGTTAATGTGTAAGATGTCATGTTTCCATGGAGACGGTTAGTAAAGTCATATTTAGCCCTTAACCCGCAACAGGTATATAATGGACTGTCCTTTCTTTGAATTAAGACCATTCCATTTATGTGACAAAGGGGTGTTTTGGGGAAAATTACTGATCAGCAGCTGGACATGGTAAACACTAATCAGCCTGCAAGTTACTTGCATGCTGATCTCGATTTACAATGGACACAAAGGCTATTATAGTCGTGCTAAGCGGTTTAAGGGTTAGAAGAAACACAAGTTAAAAGAAATTTGATGAAATACAAGTCAAGTACAATTTTAGCTGTGAAAAGTGAGATGCTATATGGTGATACGTTATATAGGGATATTTGTGTTAATAAGATTAACTTCGGTTAGAAGGATCAGAGATTTTTTGAACTAAGACATTTTCTTGTAGAGACAAGCCAAGAGAGTAAACAAAGCAAGAGACGAAATAGGACCTGATGATGTCCTACTGGCTAACATGGCTAGTATTACCACAGAATGAATGTGGTGTAAAGACAATCACATATCTAATATGATCAAAGTTCAAGTGAGCTAAAAAAAAACATACACACAGTTATAAACTAAAAAAAGTTACTACGAGGCCCGCCAAAGCATCTATTGATCCATAAATGGTAAAAGAGTAATTACCAACTGACCCCAAAATAATTAAGGGTCAACCGATCAACGCAGACAGAGTTAATTTGATCATAATCTGGTCATGGTAACCTTGAACTTTGAACTTCTGGCCCCAAAATGAATACAGGTCATCCTCTTACTGTAGACAATGTACCAATAATGTTTCATTATGTTATCTTTAATGATTTCAAAGTTATGCAATGGAAACCAAACATTTTATGACAGACAGACGGGCGGACGTACAAAATGACTTTACGTGGCTTAACATAGTCATTAGTACAATGGACAGGTAAGGACAATGGACAGGTAAGGACAATGGACAGATAAGGACAATGGCCAGGTAAGGACAATGGCCAGGTAAGGACAATGGACAGGTAAGGACAATGGCCAGGTAAGGACAATGGCCAGGTAAGGACAATGGACAGGTAAGGACAATGGACAGGTAAGGACAATGGACAGATAAGGACAATGGCCAGGTAAGGACAATGGACAGGTAAGGACAATGGACAGATAAGGACAATGGCCAGGTAAGGACAATGGCCAGGTAAGGACAATGGCCAGGTAAGGACAATGGCCAGGTAAGGACAATGGACAGGTAAGGACAATGGACAGATAAGGACAATGGACAGATAAGGACAATGGCCAGGTAAGGACAATGGCCAGGTAAGGACAATGGACAGGTAAGGACAATGGCCAGGTAAGGACAATGGACAGGTAAGGACAATGGCCAGGTAAGGACAATGGACAGGTAAGGACAATGGACAATGGACAGGTAAGGACAATGGACAGGTAAGGACAATGGACAAAATGTATTACCACATTTTATGTTTCCTTTTTCAAAACATTTACGGTGCTTTACTTAGCCACATAAAAGTTAATTTCTGCTAAAATTGATAATCCAATAGACGACTAGCCATGCAATGTAAAACAGACACATAAACATACTTTGAATGGATAATTAGTCACATCAACCCCATTTTATAAATCGAAGGCAGGACCCTAATAAAGTGTTTGGTATGTTTAGAAGGAGGTTACTGACATTTTAAGTCAGACAAATAGTAAATGGCTTCACAACAAACACGTTGTACACATAAATGGTTGTTATATTCGGTGCAGTGTCAATATATGGCAGAATGAAAACTCTGAAACCAAATCCAAGCATATCTACATATCTAATACAAGCATATCTACATATCTAATACAAGCATATCTACATATCTAAAACAGTGAGTAGCAATGCAGGACAACATATAACCGACTAGTGCTAACAACAAATTGTGTACAGTTAATTAGTGCCCCAAAAAGCTAGTATACATGCACAGCATAAGGAAATACATATATTTTACTAAATTATAAAGAAATAAACAAGATGTATATAATGCAAGTTTGTGTTATTATTTTAAAATTTAAGCAAAACAAAATCACGTATTTGCAAAAGTTACTCGTAAAAACATACAATTAATAAATACTGTGTTGAAGGTACTGCTGTCTTGTTTTCTCCAATTATAATGTTCGGATGTCAGAACAATGAATACAATACAGAATCACACACGCCTACGAATATTTTGACATACCTCAATTCACACTTGATCTGGACCCAGCCCGGACTCCGCATGAACGACCACGGATGGTACCACTTCTCAACCACGTCTACACAGGAACACAGCGTTTCCAACCACAGGTGTAAAACTTGCTCACTAAAACAGAAGAAGAGGGATTATCATAACTGGACATTAACTCGCACGCTGATCAGGGTTCACAATGATCAGGGTTTTTGCTGCTGATCAGTCATTTTCCCCAAAACACCCCTTTGTCACATAAATGGAATGGTCTTAATTCAAAGAAACAGTCCATTATATATATGTAGCGGGGTAAGGGTTAAATGCTGCGATATAAGAATGAGTGCCAAACATGCTGAAAGCACAAGTTTTTATATCGGAGCAATTTCTCTCCTGATGAAAATAATTACCGTATTTTAAAAACGCTGGCTATTTAACTGTACATTACATATTATGTGACGATAAACAAGACAAATCTGGCTCTCTGTACATTTTCTTTCTTTTATTCTTTCACTCTTTTTAAGTCGTGCACACCTATATTATTGTGTGACGTCTCTGGCTACTGAGAAATATATCCCGGTGTTAGATATTTCCAGTAAGGCTTTGAGTAGACATGGCTTTTCTATTCACCGGATATTACTATAAATCATCACAAAATATGTAAGTGCATACAAACTAGAATTCTAATTCAACTATATTTGCTCCATTGGCCAATGTCACAAACTTGCAAGCTTTAAATGCCCAATTTACTGACTTAACGATATGACATTCCATAATGTTTCAACAAATGACATTTATAGAAAATAGTAAATTATTGTTAAAGTTATATTCAAGTAAACATGGCAATTTCAACATTCTGCGCTGATGTGGTCGCCAAAATTTTTTATTTTCCTGTAGAACAATGTTTTTTTTGCCGAAATTAATAGGTTTTATTTCACTGAAAAGTGAAAAAAAACTTTCACATTTTCAGGAGTGCATGACACTCAATAAAACATTAAGTTTTCTAGCATCTCAACAATGTTCAACAATTCATCATTTACATGTTTAAGGATTACTTATAATGGCAATTTTTCATTTATCAAATAGCTTAAGATTTCAGAGAATGTTATTTGGCATTTTAAGCATTTTTCCGTATATCTGGAAAATTCAAAAAATGTTAGAATGTATTTTAATTTTTCAAACATAATGCTGGTGCTATTAAAATAACTACTGTTTCATTTCCTATCAAGATATAATACAATTACAAACGCATTTCTTCAGAATTTTAATAAAACAAAAAGTATTTATTTTTTAATTTTAAAAATGCACAATAGTTCTCAGATTTTTTCTAAAAAGTAACACAGGAGGAGGAAAAAAAACAGAAATCTTTTAAGGATGTATCTTGTAATGGTGTTAGTTACACTGTAAAACATCTTTACCAGAAACATGATCTTCAGATTTTTGATTGAATTTCAACATGATGATATGTTTTTTGAATTGCGGGACCAAAATACTGATACTGGATAATTTCTTTGCCAATGTTTGCCTTTTGAAAATATATTTTTGGATTTCTTTTTTCATTATTACAAAATTAGGGTCGGCGCATCTGAGAACCTCTTCTTAGCTGCACATGATGAAGGTTTCAGTCTCATTCAGTCTCATTATAAAGTCACATGGTTAAGCATATCAAAGTATTAGTTATGGATTAATGATTCTTTGTCAATATGAGACCCAGTTTGCAGAGACTAAATAAAGACAACAGCCATCCCCAAGGGAGGTAAAACTAAAGTATTAGTTATGGATTAATGATTCTTTGTCAATGAGACCCATTTTGCATGGACCAAATAAAGACAACAATCATCCCCAAGGGAGGTAAAACTCCTCCAATGAGAACTGGAAACTAAATACAAGGATTCTGAAGTGAACTGGGGTTGATTTTGTTTTGTTTGTTTGTATGGTGTTTTACCTCATTTTCAACATGTCAGGCGATATCGTTTTGTGGTGGAGGCAGACTACCCATTTTTCCTGGGTAGAACCAGTACTGTACACCTCACGCCATCCGTAAGAATCGACACTTCCTCGCTTACAAGTCGAGCTCACAGTGGGATTTGAACCCGCAGCGGTGAGAGGCGAGAAGCTGTTTAACGAGTACTTACAGCTGTTTAATGAGTACTTACAGTGTTTAACGAGTACTTACAGCTGTTTAATGAGTATTACAGCTGTTTAATGAGTACTTACAGCTGTTTAATGAGTACTTACAGCTGTTTAATGAGTATTACAGCTGTTTACTGAGTATTACAGCTGTTTAATGAGTACTTACAGCTGTTTAATGAGTATTACAGATGTTTAACGAGTACTTACAGCTGTTTAATGAGTATTACAGCTGTTTAATGAGTACTTACAGCTGTTTAATGAGTATTACAGCTGTTTAACGAGTACTTACAGCTGTTTAATGAGTACTTACAGCTGTTTAACGAGTACTTACAGCTGTTCAATGAGTATTACAGCTGTTTAATGAGTACTTACAGCTGTTTAATGAGTATTACAGCTGTTTAACGAGTACTTACAGCTGTTTAATGAGTACTTACAGCTGTTTAACGAGTACTTACTTGAGACCACAACACATCAACGAACGCAGTTTGACGTCCATC
The DNA here is from genome assembly GCA_037043455.1 of Cyrtodaria siliqua. NCBI lineage: Eukaryota > Metazoa > Mollusca > Bivalvia > Adapedonta > Hiatellidae > Cyrtodaria > Cyrtodaria siliqua. The sequence goes on along the minus strand of JAWPHD010006178.1, from coordinate 77,549 downwards.
TGGGCATGCACGGCATCATGGGATATATTCACTGCTTGTACTGCCTATAATATAATTAACATTATTTTTTAAAGGGACACATACTTATCAAACACTAAAATGACACCTCAATTTATGAATCCAGTATAATTTGACTTTAAACTTGCTTAAATATATTCATTGCCACGGTTTTGAATTCAATTGTGTTACCAATTTGAGAAAGAAAACGTTTTCTTATAAAATGCATGAATTCACCTCGAATTTTAGTGAATGGGAATTCATGTTTAAACAGAGATTAGGCCTGGGACGGGCTCAAAATCCATCTGCAACAGTGTGTTTACAGGATCTACCGGTATTACAGGATCTACCGGTATTACAGGATCTACCGGTATTACAGGAACTACCGGTATTACAGGATCTACTGGTATTACAGGATCTACCGGTATTACAGGATCTACCGGTATTACATGATCTACCGGTATTACATGATCTACCGGTATTACATGATCTACCGGTATTACAGGATCTACCGGTATTACAGGATCTACCGGTATTACATGATCTACCGGTATTACAGGAACTACCGGTATTACAGGATCTACCGGTATTATAGGAACTACCAGTATTACAGGTACAGGATCTACCGGTATTACAGGATCTACCGGTATTACAGGAACTACCTGTATTTTCAAAATGTGTACTTCATCTTTATTATAACGAAATATTTACATAATAAACACTCATGATAATATTTACCCTGTACAATATTTCTTCTGGAGTGAGAACCTTGCCGTCTTCATCAAGTCTGAAACAATAAACAATACAACTATATAAACACATACCAAAAGTTAGAGTCGATATACATGTACAACTATATACACACATACCAAAAGTAAGAGCCAGTATACATGTACGACTGTATACACACATACCAAAAGTAAGAGTCAATATACATGTACAACTATATACACACATACCAAAAGTAAGAGTCGATATACATGTACAACTATATACACACATACCAAAAGTAAGAGCAAATATACATGTACAATTATATACACACATACCAAAAGTAAGAGTCAATATACATGTACAATTATATACACACAAACCAAAAGTAAGAGAAAATATGCATGCCCAACTATATACACACAAACCAAAAATAAGAGACAATATACATGTACAACTATATACACACATACCGAAAGTAAGAGACAATATACATGTACAACTGTATACACACAAACCAAAAGTAAGAGTCAATATACATGTACAACTATATACACACATACCAAAAGTAAGAGCCAATATACATGTATGACTAAATACACACAAACCAAAAGTAAGAGCCAATATACATGTACAACTACATACACACAAACCAAAAGTAAAAGTCAATATACATGTACAACTATATACACACAAACCAAAAGTAAGAACCAACATACATGTACAACTATATACACACATACCAAAAGTAAGAGCCAATATACATGAATGACTAAATACACACAAACCAAAAGTAAGAGCCAATATACATGTACAACTACATACACACAAACCAAAAGTAAAAGTCAATATACATGTACAACTATATACACACAAACCAAAAGTAAGAGCCAATATACATGTACAACTATATACACACAAACCAAAAGTAAGAGTCAATATACATGTACAACTATATACACACATACCAAAAGTAAGAGCCAATATACATGTACAAGTACATACACACAAACCAAAAGTAAGAGTGAATATACATGTACAACTATATACACACATAACAAAAGTAAGAGCCAGTATATATATACAACTATATACACACAAACCAAAAGTAAGAGTGAACCAAAAGTAAGAGTGAATATGATGCCCAACTATATACACACAAACCAAAAGAAAGAGTGAATATACATGTACAACTATATACACACATACCAAAAATAAGAGCCACTATACATGTACAACTATATACACACAAACCAAAAGTAAGAGGCAATATACATGTACAACTATATACACACAAACCAAAAGTAAGAGCCAATATACATGTACAACTATATACACACAAACCAAAAGCAAGAGCCAATATACATGTACAACTATCTACACACAAACCAAAAGTAAGAGTCAATATACAGGTACAACTATATACACACATACCAAAAGTAAGAGCCAATATACATGTACAAGTATATACACACAAACCAAAAGTAAGAGTGAATATACATGTACAACTATATACACACATACCAAAAGTAAGAGCCAGTATACATATACAACTATATACACACAAACCAAAAGTAAGAGTGAACCAAAAGTAAGAGTGAATATGATGCCCAACTATATACACACAAACCAAAAGTAAGAGCCAATATACATGTACAACTGTATACACACAAATCAAAAGTAAGAGCCAATATCCATGTACAACTATATATACACATACCAAAAGTAAGAGCCAATATACATGTACAACTATATACACACAAACCAAAAGTAAGAGCCAATATACATGTACAACTATACACATACCAAAAGTAAGAGCCAATATACATGTACAACTATATACACACATACCAAAAGTAAGAGCCAATATATGTGTACAACTATATACACACATACCAAAAGTAAGAGCCAATATGCATGCCCAACTTTACTCAGTTGCAAAAGAAACTGGACACACTGAACATTTTACTTTACATCCTATCCTCTTTATCAAGTGACAGTCCTTTAATGATTGGACCTATTGAAAAACAAATGACAACATGATATTGGCAATGGAATGATAAAAACTTTAGTACCAAACATGGCATATTCATTTTGGAATTTGTCAAGTTTATTCTAAAAAAACTTCATACAATTAAATCTAAACAAAACTCCACTTTCTTTTGCAACTGAGTACATATAACACACAAACCAAAAGCAATAGCCAATATGTATGTACAACTGTATATACACACATACTAAAAGTAAGAGCCAATCTAATCTACATACATGTATAACTATATATAAAACACATACCAAAAGTAAGAGCCAATATACATATACAACTGTATACCCATTCATCGCATATTATTACATTATTTCTAAACATAATTATGTGATACCCACTAGAGGCCAAAAGCAATATCACACCTGTAAGACGCTATGTATGAAGCCCAAATCGCCACAGCATGCACATCCCCAGATGGAGGTGAAGATGTGTCTGAAGGTTCATTACAATCAGCACAATGGCCTGGGAGGAATTGGACACACAATATTTTGGGCATATGGATTTGACAGACGGACATAGATGTCTGGACGTACAAATCTTGGATTGAGAAACAGCCAACAAATTATTCTTTAAGAATGGCCTAATGCTTGTATTTTCGCAACCCTTGAAGCAGCAGGATTCTTCAAACCCAAACAGAATGAATTCCACAGTTAATTGGAACAGTGTGTCAAGATGCCTAATTCCTTACATAATTATGTCGCATCATGTGCCAAGAATGCAACAACAACATCCTTTATTACCCTGGTTATCAGCCAGCTCTTTTACTCAACAGTGGTGCCCGTGCATACAGGGTATTAACATCACAACAACATCCATAATTACCCTGGTTATCAGCCAGCTCTTTTACTCAACAGTGGTGCCCGTGCATACAGGGTATTAACATCACAACAACATCCATAATTACCCTGGTTATCAGCCAGCTCTTTTACTCAACAGTGGTGCCCGTGCATACAGGGTATTAACATCCTCTCTCATACGTTTACAGGTATAACAGAACAGACAAGAGGGGAGTTGTTTTTTATAATGGAACAGGCCCCATATTCTTTAAACTGGCTCAGCCAAAATCTTATGCTCAAGTTCAAAACTCAAGGGGAGGTTTACTAGGCCATTTTAACAAGGAAAAAAATAAAATAAAATGTGTTGTAATTTGCTGTATTTAGGTATACACAAATGTACAACTACTAATAATTATATGCTCTATGTTAATAGAAATATATATAAATATTGCATCCCAGTGAGGGTGACAGTGGATATTTCCAACCTGCAGAAAATAATGTCAACCGAGGCAAAGACGAGGCAAAGACGAGGTTGACATTATTTTTTCGAAGGTTGACAATATCCACTGTCACCCTCACTGGGATGCAATATTTATTTTATTATACCGAACAAATGTTTTGATTAAAATTTAAACATACGAGGGGAAAAAATATCAATAAAATTTTTTTATTTTTTTTTTATTTTATTTTATATTTTTATACCTGTTTTGGTTTAAAGTAACAAATCTGCTCGCCACATTTTTTTATTGTCGTTTGTAAACCAAGCGTCTTACCATTGACATAACTTCAACTGTATTTTAATAAGCGTCCACCGATTTCCAATTGCCAAAGCGTGACGTTATTGGAAAAACCCAAAACCTATTTTTATACTTCCCGTGACATCGCAATCGTGTAACAGTATATAAATATTGCATCCCAGTGAGGGTGACAGTGGATATTGTCAACCTTCGGAAAAATAATGTCAACCGAGATGATACCGAACAAAAATTGTTTTGATTAAAATTGTAATATATTAGGGGGAAAAATCCCAATAACAATTATTTTTTTTATACTAGTTTTGATTTCAAGTAACAAATCTGCTCGCCACACTTTTTTATTGTCGTTTGGTAAACCAAGCGTCTTACAACTGACATAACTTCAACTGTATTTTAATAAGCCTCCACCGATTTCCAACTGCGCAAAGTGAGTCGTAATTGGAAAAACCCAAAACCTATTTTTATACTTCCCGTGACGTCACAATCATGTAACAGTAAAAATTGCTTCATGCTGAGGTATGGGCAATTTATACAGGAGTGTAAACGTGAGGTATAATAATAAAAATTGTTTACCGGAGAACAGTAAAAACTGCTTCACGCGTGTTATAGTGTCATAGTATATGTATATACAATAAACAAGGCCAGATTATTTCAACTGGCAGACTGTATGAGAGTGTGCACAGACTGCCCAATGTTTACTGATCGGTTGGCTACTGATAGACTAGTAACAACGCGATATGATATTGACCAATCCGACAAATTAAGCAAATTTTGACCGTTATTGTCACGTGACCAATTAATAAACATCCTGTAATCTGTGCAGACTCTCATTCAATCTGCCAATTTCGATAATTGCTGACGAATTTCCAAGTCAGTAGGGCATATTTCAGGTAAACCAATGTTGCGGAAACGAAGAATAATGTATAAATGACCAAACCTCTGAGTGAAATATGCGCATCAAACACCAAACCTCTGAGTGAAATACGCGCATCAAACAGTAAAAAGGTAAAAAAAACAAGAGGTCAATGACCTTGAAGCTCTACTGATTGATTTTGATTTCAGGAAGTAGTCGCTACAGACTTGTTTTTTGAAAATCTATTTTTAACCGTGGCGGCCATCTTGAATTTCCGGCCGACCTGAAATTTTGCTAAGATCAATAAGACATTAAGAGCAACATTCCTGTGAAGTTTCATGAAAATCCGTCAGGTAGTTTCAAAGAAGTAGTCGCTACAAGTTTTCATTATATAACTCTATGTAAACAAAGCAGCCATGTTTAAGGTCAAATCAAAACGATTTTCGACAAGGACCAACATCATGTCATACTGATCATTTTAGAAAAAGTCCCATATCAATATCTCTTATTGTTTTGAAGAAGTAGTCGCTACAAACTTATTTATTTTAAATCTATTTTTAGCTGTGGCGGCCATCTTGAATTTCCGGCCGACCTGAAATTTTTCTAGTATCAACTAGACATCAAGAGCAACATTCCTGTGAAGTTTCATGAACATCCGTCAAGTAGTTTCAGAGGAGTAGTCGCTACAAGTTTTTACTATATAACTCTATGTAACCAAAGATGGCCACTGGCAGCCATGTTTAACGTCGAATCAAAATAATTTTCCACAAGGATCTACATCATGTCATGCTGATCATTTTAGAAAAAGTCCCATATCAATATCACTTATAGTTTTCAAGAAGTAGTCGCTACAAACTTATTTTTTAAAAATCTATTTTTAGCTGTGACGGCCATCTTGAATTTCCGGCCGACCTGAAATTTTTCTAGGATCAATTAGACATCAAGAGCAACATTCCTGTAAAGTTTCATGACAATCCGCCAAGTAGTTTCAGAGAAGTAGTCGCTACAAGTTTTTACTATATAACTGTATGTAAACAAAGATGGCCGCTGGCAACCATGTTTAACGTTGAATCAAAACGATTTTTGACTAGGATCAACATCATGTCATGCTGATCATTTTAGAAAAAGTCCCATATCAATATCACTTATAGTTTTCAAGAAGAAGTCGCTACAAACTTGTATTTTAAAACTCTATTTATAGCTTTGGCGGCCATCTTGGATTTCACATCAACATGAATTTTTGCTAGGATCAACTAGACTTTATGGGCAACATTTCTGTAAAGTTTCATGAATATCCATCCAGTAGTTTCAGCTGTGAAGTCGCTACAAATAAAAGTTTACGGACAGACGGACAGACGGCCAGACGGACAGACGGACGACGGACGCCGCACCACGGCATAAGCTCTGCTGATCTCTGATCAGTAGAGCTAAAAAATCAAAAAAGATAATAAGGAAAAATGAGTGTGTAATGAGATGCTGACCTTGATTATAATAAGTAGATATACTATGACACTATCTCTTCTTCTCTCTTTGCTTCTTTCCATTATCGAAATGAATGCCTTTGCTATAAAAATGCTTAAATCTATGTGAGACTATTAATCTTAATTTAGCACTAATGAGATAATTTTCTTTAGAAAATGAAGAAGTGAGGGGCGTTTATTAGGGGGTATACGATGGTTAATAAAAGATCAATGAAAAATAATCAGACGAAAATAACCAATCCTTTTCTTCATACCTTCAAGCTTGATTTAGAATTATAGGAAATGAGCCAAGCCTATGATTAACACAGCAATAGAGTATTAATTAGTGTGAGAAAAAACAGGTTCTAAATAAGAGATAACTGCCTATAAAACATGAACATTCTCTGGTGTGAGAAACAAAGTGCACACTTAGAGATTAATGCCACAATGAACTGAATTGAATTGTTTTTTCTTTATGACGTTTTATGACGTCAGATAACGTTATGTACAATAAATGCTGAGGCATTCCAAATTGATTTTGCATTATTCATCAGTGCCTAAATAAGTATTAGTTCACCCTTTATCAGGCAAAAAAACTGCATATCTGCTTGATAAACATAATTATATAGCTTTATGAGGTATTATAAGCTATAAAGGAACATTTTTAGAATATTTGAACAGGTGTTTACTTGCCAACAGGTGTTTACTTGCCAAAAACCACATTTTTGGTTAATTAAATGCTCCTGGAGATGGAGAACATGTGCCTTAGTGAGTTGCAACTTCGAAGTTGTAACTCAGTCACTAAGGCATATGTACTCCATCTCCAGGAGCGCTGAACAGTTGTACAGTGTTCAGAAGAGTATCTTCAAAGGTCCCATCATATTGTCTTCAAAAAGGCATTTCTAGTAATAAACACACACAACATAAGTGTAAATGGGTGTACGTGGCAGGGGCGTTCCTGGGGCTAATTTAGGTATACATACCATCGAGTTTTGGATTCACAAATGTGCCTAACCCCCCTAAACCTTCAGTTTTTATTGCATATTTTGCATTTTTAGCCCTTTTTATTTTTTTGCTTCTTTAATAGCCTGTACGCATGTGCGTATGTGCGTATGCCCAGGTACGCCCCTGCATGGTATCATTATTTCTAACTGCATTGTCACTATTTTTCTGCAATTTTGTTTTGTTTTAAATTGCCTGGCCCTTTGAAAACTATCAGAAGGGTTTGTCCTTGAGATCCATTCCTGAAGTAACCATGAACCCAGTCGGATCTAGATCCAGATACAGGACAATCAACCTAATAGTACATCAATGAAGATTTATATCTGCTTGTACAGTCATTACATTCCTTGTATTTCTGATTTAAACTGTTAAGTATGTGCCAAACACTCAACATTATCAAATTACCAGGTAATTACTTTAACTGTGGCAGTAAACCAGTAAGCGTTACCTCCCTTTCATCTCTTCATGACCTGATGTTGTGTTACCTCCCTTTCATCTATTATACTTCATGACCTGATGTTGTTACCTCCCTTTCATCTATAAATTGTTCTACTTCACGACCTGATGTTTAATAAGGAACTAGTTTCTGGAATACTAAGTTCAAGGCAATTCTCTGCACAACCCAGATCAGCTTTGCGTCAACTGGGGTTTTTTGCTATGCAACTTTTATCTTTATAGTTTAAAGCTACAGTCGCTTTACTTAAATCGCATGCCGCTTTGAAGGTGTGTGTTTGTTCGTAATTCCATGTTTGCCAGCTCGTGGCAAAATCGGGTATTTAAGCGATCAAATTTAAAGCAAGGCATCATTTACTCTTTACCATTGAGTTGTACACATCGCACCTGTATACAGGTAGAATAATAAAATACAGAGAAAAAGAAGTGGCATTCTCGAGAATAGAAAAAATGTACTGACAGGCGATGGCAACTTCTTTAGGAAATGTTATATTTATTACCATTTATTACAGGGCTTTTTTTCATGATTTTGGGAACATGACCCATACCCATGGAATTGGGAATTTTAGCGGCATTTTACTCAAAACTGGGACAAATAACATAGCTAACTTTCACTAATAAGTACTTTTTCAAGTATAATTGCATGGAATTAACATGCTTCCTTAACTCATTGAGCAAGAAAAGGTACACATACTGCTCCTCACAAGGCAAATCAGTTTCTTTAGATGGTACACTCACCATGGTCAGAAATTGTACTAGCACTGGGTTTAGACGAGGTCTCAGTGTTGGCAGTTGTGACTGATTGTGACGACAGAGCGGCTTGCTTGAATAATAAGTTGATCGTCCGTGATTTACCTTCTGTTTTTTAAAGTTTCTTTATGTAATATTTGGAATTGTGCGACATGTTTGTTTTATTTGTTTATCATTGAAATCTGGATCGATCAGACACTTTGTAAATATTGTATTTCCTATTCAAAATGAAAAAACAACCGTCTACAAGATCAGATAAATTCCGAAAATATATGAACACAAACCACTTCCGGTAGATCCGTACTCCACATTTTCGTGCCAAGAAAAGATTGATTTTTGTGTGATTTTAGCTTATTTTTTTAGATTCGGATTGGGAATTTTCGTCCAAAAATTGGGAAAAAAACATACTTTTGGCGATTGGGAATATAACCGAATATCGGCTATAAAATCGGCCCCAAAAAAAAGCCCTATATTACGATGCAAAATAACATATTTGAATGCATCGCAATGAACGTATATAGTCCATCATGTCGCACATGCAAATTAAAGTTGCCTGGTGTAATACATAGAGGATATTTGTTGGTTTGGAGTGAATATAGGATTTATTTTCATCGAGAAGTGAGAAAACTTATATTTTCACGAGTGCTTTAGTTTCTCACTTTGAGATAAAAATAAATCCTATATTCACGACAAACCAACAAATATTCTATTTATTATATACTTTTTATCATGCAACACTACCAAACTGTTTCAAACAGAAAATACGTTTCGTTCCAACAGTTCCCCTTTAAAGTATTTGTGGATAAATAGTAGTAGTAGTAGTAACGCCAGTGCATGAGGCGATTTGCATATATTTAGTGCGCATAGAATATAGTTCTAAACTTTGACACGAATTAAGCAAATGTAGAAAAAAGCAGTTCCATTTTTTTCAGGCAGTGAGAATATAAGATTTATTCTAACCATACAATCCACTATTTCACTTGGAAGTATATAATAATATGATGTTATTTTTAATTGAGTGTTTTCATATTGGCCCAGTTATTGGTCCAAGGACGGTCATATTGGCCCAAGGCTGAAGGCCAATATGACAGTCCGAGGACCAGTAACAGGGCCAATATGAAAACAATTAATGACATTTTTATTAATTAACTACTTAATATCTCTCTTTCCTATGTTTTAAATATCATTTACAGGTAAGAAAAAACAAGAGATATATGTTCAATATAACACTTAATAACAAGTATCTGATTCAAATAAATCTACCACTGTTACCGCTTGACAGCGCGTGGGAAAACCACACACGAATGTGATAATACATGTAGCTATATTTCAGTGAAGGCCATAAAAAAATAATTACCTGGTTCTCAGGCCCGCCCGCATGTCTTTTTTTGGTGCCGCATTGCCGATTTTATCTCAAAAGTAATAAAATAAAAAATTGGAATGCGCTACCTAAATTTCGAGAAAAAAGTTCCGCATCCAAGTTCGTTCCGGTTTTTACATGCAACTACCTCAGGGTAGACTGGTGCGCGGCCGACTATCTGCCGCTCTGCTCACTAGCTTGTGAGTGTTGCAGTCGTACGGGTACCAATCTAGGAAAGTCAAACGCTTGAGACGCTTAGAACTAGTAGGTGCTACAGAACAGGCGATTTATTCAAGCGTCTAATCGACAAAGTCTCACAACAACATGCAATAATGGCGGTGTCATCGAGTCGATTGAAGTACATGCATGAGCTATTACAAATATATGGACTTATTGTGATTGAAAGAAGCATAAGTCGGGAAGAAATAATAAGGTAATGATCGACAATAGAGATGAGCTGATCCAAATGGTTATTGCACATATGTATTTCGAGATATTTTGCATCAATACATGTATTGGAATTAAAGTTTGGATAAAAAAAAAATCGCCCACGTGTCTGTTGACCACTGTAAAATTGTAAAAAAAATGGCGCCCTCCCGCATCTCTTCTCAGAAAAAGTGGCCTGAGAACCAGGTAATTAATTTTTTGTGGCCTTAGTACCGGTACTAAATCTCTGGTGATGTTGCCTAAACAACTTTCAATAGTAGCATTGGTCTTTAATCTTTTTGAATTGCCAGATATAATTTTTTGTTGTGTTTTTCAATTGTGTTTTTTTCCGACCTCAGACTAATTAACTGTATGCTTGTCTACTTCTACACATTGAACTGTTAAAATAGTGTTAATGTAGCTATTACAGGGACACACCTTAAAGTAGTTATCAGGTGTGTAGCCTGTGGCTTGATAATGATAATCAACAGGTATGTAGCCAGTCGCTTGGTAATGATAATCAACAGGTGTGTAGCCAGTGGCTTGATAATGATAATCAACAGGTGTGTAGCCAGTGGCTTATCCGAACTTTTTTTAAAAAAAAATATGTAATTTTTGTTAGGAAATTTATATGTACAGCAAGACAGACACTTTCTTCAATGAACTAATTGCAACAAGCAAGCAACTTTATGACCCATTATTGAAGTTACAAAACTGATGTCTGCCTCAGCAGTGATTTTGATGTGTATAAAAAATTACGTAATTCCATCAAAAGTTCTGGTACCACTCAACAGTAGCTGCCAAATTATACATTTAACAAGCAGGAGTATGAATATAAATAGACAAAAGTGCCGAGAACCAATAACCTGTCCCGAGAACCAATAACCTGTCCCGAGAACCAATAACCTGTCCGACCAAGGGACAAATTCCCCTAATAGATACACAGCTACATGCAAGCGTTAACATTTTCTGACACACTATCAAAATCATTGTGCCATCTATGCCAAGCTTTTTACTAAAGTCAGAATGCACCAATGTTTTCACAAATTGCTTAGTAAACAGGATTTATTTTGATAAAAAAAATTTAAATTGCATTTTTCATTATTTTAACTCCTTAGCAGCTTATCGTATCTGGATCTCTCTCTCTGAATTTTTTTTTTCTCGATACTACTGAAAACTACTATTTCCAGACTTGTTAAGGATGCAGGGTTTGTGGTCATTTTCTGATTATCAATGCTGACAGCGATGGCCAAGGCAAGATAATTACGGGACATGACACAGCCCACAACAAGGCCCATATTTAGGCAGAAATTAAAGACTCATTAACAGTGCAGTATATGCAAATATACAAACAGAGTGAACATAATAATTTTCTTACACGTTTTACAAATAAGGGTATAAAGATACGATCTTATGTATCCATTGAGAAAATAAGAGGGAAAGTGTTGTTTACCAAAATCCACCCCTCCTCCACCACCCCACACCCCCACCAAACAAATATTTTTATCTTATTTTACGTAACCCCAATATTCCAGCTGCTATTTCCCAAAATCGGCAATGCAGAACTATGCTAACACACTACAACACATACATTTGGAGGAGTTGGAAACAAAAGAGGGTGCAGGCTCATAATTCTCCACCTGTTAACTAGCAAGTTAGTGTTACTGTGTGCTGACTAACCTGAATGTTTTACAGAGCACCAATCTAGAGTAGACAGACTGGAAGTCCTTCTCTACTTCGTGCGTTGCTGCCTGCAATATAAGTGAACAGTAAGTCATGATAAATCAGCATGTTTATGGTAATTCAATCCTAAAAGATACTTAAAGTTTACAATATGTGGAACACGCATATTGAAAATTTAAGACACTTCTAAAAACTCCTGTATGCAAATCGTAAATCTGATTTCTGACATTCAAACTACATGTATAATTCTGTGAGCATTTACTAAACTTGTATATATATATATTATAGAAATGATAAATAAGTATAATGCAGTTTTAAATTCGACAACAAATACTTTAACAATGTGAACTCGGTACGGCCGACTTCAGAGGTGATAATGAATACATGTCCTTTCAAACAAGCCACCAAACCCAGCCTTGTCACAGATCAAAAGAAATACATAAACATGTCATCAGTCGGTACACAGCTAGCATATTATACGATATGAAAATATTATTTCAAGAATAAATGTTCTGGAAGCTTGTATCACTCGACTGGATCTGCCATATCTGCAAGGTCTCATGAGAGGCTTTAGACACGAGTTTGTTCCTGGAGATATGGCATATCTACAAGAGGTGATACAACTTCCAGCCGTTCCATCCGTTAAGTGTTGATAAGTTGTGTTCTGGTAATACAGAGCTGAACGATAGAGATAATGAGCTTGTGTTTATAGCAGTTCAAAAATATATTAAAGATACCAAGCGTTTTCGATGAAACTCACTTTGTTCACATTTGATCCCTTACGAGACGTCTTTAACTGTCTGTCCTTTTCCTCCTCTTCCTTTCTCTTTACACATATCTGTTTACTTCAGTAATGCATTTCCTATACTTTTCGTTTAAAATGTTTTATGATTGTAAAACTGCCATACTATTTATTTTGTAAACAAACTGTATAGGGACGGGCCGTAACTAATGTTGTAGAACTTGTGGCCCAACCCTTTTGCAAACTAATGTAAATGTTGCAATAAAATATGTTTAAACCAAACCACTTCCAGAACACTTACTCTAGAGTAACGATCCTTTTATTATAAACCACAGTGGAATAATTTACACAGGTAGAACACGCGGTGACATAGTGTTACTGGCGCATTTACACAACAAAGGGTCATGCATGAATTCATGATATATTTTTAGTAGGGTAGTGATGCAGAATCAGAAAATATTTAGTAGCAATACTGGCAAAAAAACAATAGTCATCACGAAACAGGAATATTTTTCTTAAATAGCACAACACAACATATTTTTAATAATTGTCATTTTCATAAAATAAACATTACCGCATGTTCAAAAGCAATACTCGGCATCATTAGGAAACGTGTCCGATGACGTGTTGTATAATAATAGTTGTATACCAACTTATATAATTACTTAAGATTAATGACTAACTTATATTTCTGCTTAATCTAGTGTCCGGAAAACTAATTTAAACATCCTGAAATTGCAAATTTGGGAGACCTGCATATTTCGTTCATACTTTTTCAAAGGGAAGTAACAATGTTACACTTAATAGGTAATTTACTGTATGTGTTGTCTCCCTTGTATACTATGCTGAAACGTGAGGTTGCAGGGACTATAATGCTTAGAACTACACACACTTGTATACTATGTTCTTTAGCAAGTGCTTTCTGCACTGTTTAAAAAAGTCCCCATGTTTTTTTGCATTCAGATTATTAAAGCGCATGTGTGATTCATATAAAGGATACTGCAAGAATCCCATCAAAAATAAAAGTTTAACAGAATAACACCTATTGCTTCGCGACGACTATTGCTTCTTTGCTAGTACAGGTTTATTCATATCATTGTCAGAAAATAAAATGTACTAGGTATATACTATTGATAAGTATATGATAAAGCTACAGACCTCCTCGATGAACAACCATGGATGGCATATACTACCCAGTAACTGATTAACGGTATACAATAAAGCTACCGACCTCCTCAATGAACAACAACAGATGGCAGATACTGCCCAGTAACTGACCAACGGTATACAATAATGCTACCCACCTCCTCAATGAACAACCACGGATGGCAGATACTGCCCAGTAAGGAATGTCTCTTCAAGCCATGCTCAAATACTGATTTTAATGCTGGACATAACCTGGAACAAATGGGAACACATCAATACTCCATGAAACATCAAAATTTAATCAGTCTTGCTAAAATAAATGTCCCGTTTTTTAAGGCAAGTCTCTATTTCAACAATAAGAAATGTAGTAGACACAGGCAATACTAGTAAGTTTGTAATGTATAAATACCAGATCACATAGTTTTTATTTATTACTTTAGTAATATTAATGCAAACCATATGTTTGTAAAGAATAGTTAGATTGCTTTGTTATATTTTCTGTCACTAATTAAGTAAATGAGGACCTTGGGGTAGATTTCTTTTATTAATTAGGCCAAACTGGGCCACTCTCTTTAAATTCCAATTTAATTCAACGATAAAAGCCAATTACACTCACGTTCCCCTGACAAGGTCTGTGATTGCCTCGGACACCCCGTCGTCTCCCGCCAGTGAGTAGTTCTTGCTTCTCTCGTCCAGGAGCTCCACAAACTTGGCCGGGAACCAGCCCCGTAGACCATTCAACTCCCCCACCCAACAATGCTCATCTTTCATAGAGATTATCTGAAAGTTATATGAACTGGTCTACATGTATTCTATAAAGGAATGCCAGCTGGACAGCAGTTGCCTATCGAGACACCGATATAATTAATTTCTTAACATTCACAGAGATATTACGGTTAAAAAAATATCAACCTCATTTATATTACATCAATTATGAAACAAGCTAAACAGCTTATACAAATCACTCTGGGTGGTGTGAAGGAAAGCTTAGCTTGGTATCGATGTGACAGGAATCCGGATGTATGTCCTGTTGAATTGTACTATCCGAGAAACAACATATATATAAACCAAGTTTGAAATCTCTAGTTCTTGAAAAAGTGACGTCAGTGCTCACGCTACCATACGCCATGGTCGCCATTTGCGATTATTTTATAATACTGTCGATTATTTTAAAGAAATGTCGACAAGAAATGGCGATTATTTTATTTTAATTTTTTTTTTTTTTTTTAATTTTTTTTTATACATTTTTCGTATAATGGTCTGTTTGACACACTAAGTAATAAATGACCGCAATAAACATTACATAATCCGTTCACACCCCCTGTGATGTCGCCACGCGCTTATCAATTATCGCTTGTAAAAGTTGTTAATTCCCTTAATTGGCACTTCGTTGTCGGATAATCGGCATTGTTGATACACGCAACATCACGTGATTAATGGACCGAATAGCCAATCAGATATGCCGTTATTTGTTATCTTTTGGGCGATTGACCAATCAGACAATCCGTTACGCATCCAACAGTAGGTACAGTTTCCTGTTTGTTTTTCTGTACACAAACTACGAAGAGATGAAATTAATTTGTGCACGCACTATTATGAACATAGTCGCTACTTTCCTCTGCATTATTAGCTATCCCATCATGATCCCGATAGGTAGCAAACTCCCATGTGTATTGTGAACTGTGAAAACACTTGCAATAAAGTAATTAAAACATTGAAACAACAAGAAGTTTGAATATTGTGCCTGGCTTCGTGTTGGCAGTTTCAATTTGTCACAACTTTGAGATCGACAATTAATGACATAAAACTACATTATCCTACTATTAGGGTTGTGTTTATTTTCCCCTTTGATAAGAAAGACCATTTTTGGCATTCAAAACACATTAATGCATGAAAAAAGTTCGTAACTGATGATATTTCGACTAAATGTTTTGAAATTTTCGGACCGTAAAAGTGCGTTGTCATAGTACTTCGGATGGTACATAATTTCGGATTTTTTTTTTTTTTTTTTTTTTTTTTTTTTTACATAATCGAATGAGAAAAACTGTCCTTTACAAATACATGTTAGTGGAAAGAAACACGATATATAGATGACAGATACATAAAGTATATTTCTATTCATTATTTAATCCATCATTCTTTGTTTTATCAATGTGTAAGGAGTTCCTGGAATCCTACTTTTAAATTTTAAATTCTAGTCTAGGCTCCTACTTCTTTCACTTGGAGAAAGTGATGACAAAAAGAAAAATATAGCCAGAGGAGGCCCTGATAGTCTAATAAACCTGAATGAAAATTTGGCTCTTACGACTGACCAAATTTTCTTACGCATTAAAGTTGGCTATTATTTTCTTAACTAAAAAATGTGTGGCTATTAATTTAAAATGGCCAGTGTGAGCACTGGACATAAATGCAAAACTTGATATCTACCCTTCGCCAGGACGGCAGGGTCATTTGCTTTATCACAGTGAGCCGAACTACTCAAAATACAACAAATAACTAGAGTTTTATTTCTTTAGTGCAAAGAAACTGAGCTAAATGCAAAACCTAAATGTGAAGATGTTGACATAGCCAACGATGAAAAAGAAACAGGTCTCTCTTTTTCGTCAAAAATACGAGACACAAACCGATGTAAAAAACTCACAGTTATCACATCATTTTTCCTGAATCCCAGTTCATCATCATCGTGTCTCTCGAAGTCCAGTAAGGCCTTGGCACGTCTGCGTCTGTTCCTGGCAACATTCACGTAGTTTTCTAGATCCTTGGCATGGCTCTCCATCGTGTAGTCTGCCTGCAGGGTCTGAGGGGAAAAAATGGACTGTGTTAGGTTTATATCTCATTTAACATTCCAGTAAGCGAGGTTTATTGGAGAAGGCAACCTCAAAGAGTACAAAGAATAAGACGATACTGTCCATCCAGACAGATTGTCCCCTTCCAAGTATCCAAATAGAAAGGATTCCTATGCCTTTTTTGAGATATGGCCTTCAAAATAATGTTAACATCACAAAACATAAACAAAGACAGATGTCTATTGCACAGCGTCAAATCAAAAAAGTTTGAATTTTCTTTGCATTATGTCAAAATCTCTTTTATAGTATTACAGGACTAAAGGTAGATATGATAAGGGGCAAAAATTGGCCCCCAATACTGAAGTTTTCAATGCACACATTAATGGCCCGCGATATTGAAGTTTTTAATGCACACATTCATGGCCCGTGATATTGAATTTTTTTAATGCACACATTCATGGCCCTCGATATTCAAGTTTCTAATGCATACATTCATGGCCCTTGATATTGAAGTTTTATAATGCATACATTCACGGCCCTTGATATTGAAGTTTTTAATGCATACATTCACGGCCCTTGATATTGAAGTTTTTAATGCATACATTCACGGCCCTTGATATTGAAGTTTTATAATGCATACATGCACGGCCCTTGATATTGATGTTTTTTAATGCATACATTCACGGCCCTTGATATTGAAGTTTTTTAATGCATACATTCATGGCCCTTGATATTGAAGTTTTTTAATGCATACATGGCCCTTGATATTGAAGTTTTTAGAGCATACATTCACGGCCCTTGATATTGAAGTTTTTAATGCATACATTCACGGCCCTTGATATTGAAGTTTTATAATGCATACATGCACGGCCCTTGATATTGATGTTTTTTAATGCATACATTCACGGCCCTTGATATTGAAGTTTTTTAATGCATACATTCATGGCCCTTGATATTGAAGTTTTTTAATGCATACATGGCCCTTGATATTGAAGTTTTTAATGCATACATTCATGGCCCTTGATATTGAAGTTTTTTAATGCATACATTCACGGCCCTTGATATTGAAGTTTTATAATGCATACATGCACGGCCCTTGATACTGAAGTTTTATAATGCATACATTCATGGCCCTTGATATTGACATTTTTTAATGCATACATTCTCGGTCCTTGATATTGAAGTTTTTAATGCATACATTCATGGCCCTTGATATTGAAGTTTTTTAATGCATACATTCACGGCCCTTGATATTGAAGTTTTTAATGCATACATTCATGGCCCTTGATATTGAAGTTTTTAATGCATACATTCTCGGTCCTTGATATTGAGGTTTTTAATGCATACATTCACGGCCCTTGATACTGAAGTTTTTAATGCATACATTCATGGCCCTTGATATTGAAGTTTTTAATGCATACATTCACGGCCCTTGATATTGAAGTTTTTTAATGCATACATTCACGGCCCTTGATACTGAAGTTTTTAATGCATACATTCACGGCCCTTGATATTGAAGTTTTTAATGCATACATTCACGGCCCTTGATATTGAAGTTTTTTAATGCATACATTCACGGCCCTTGATATTGAAGTTTTAATGCACACATTTTGATATCTATTTTAATAACTATAAACAGACCGATGCATTCAAGAACAGATGTGCCAATATTGAATTAAATTAGTGATTTAGGGTAAAACAATTCTCCACACCAACAATGCTTATAGACAGTGCAGTGTATAGTAACTAAGTCGACAGCTTTTCTGTTTTATAGAATAAAAAAAGAGGTCAATGACCTTGAAGCTCTACTGATTGATTTTGATTTCAGGAAGTAGTCGCTACAGACTTGTTTTTTGAAAATCTATTTTTAACCGTGGCGGCCATCTTGAATTTCCGGCCGACCTGAAATTTTGCTAAGATCAATAAGACATTAAGAGCAACATTCCTGTGAAGTTTCATGAAAATCCGTCAGGTAGTTTCAAAGAAGTAGTCGCTACAAGTTTTCATTATATAACTCTATGTAAACAAAGCAGCCATGTTTAAGGTCAAATCAAAACGATTTTCGACAAGGACCAACATCATGTCATACTGATCATTTTAGAAAAAGTCCCATATCAATATCTCTTATTGTTTTGAAGAAGTAGTCGCTACAAACTTATTTATTTTAAATCTATTTTTAGCTGTGGCGGCCATCTTGAATTTCCGGCCGACCTGAACTTTTTCTAGGATCAACTAGACATCAAGAGCAACATTCCTGTGAAGTTTCATGAACATCCGTCAAGTAGTTTCAGAGGAGTAGTCGCTACAAGTTTTTACTATATAACTCTATGTAACCAAAGATGGCCACTGGCAGCCATGTTTAACGTCGAATCAAAATAATTTTCCACAAGGATCTACATCATGTCATGCTGATCATTTTAGAAAAAGTCCCATATCAATATCACTTATAGTTTTCAAGAAGTAGTCGCTACAAACTTATTTTTTAAAAATCTATTTTTAGCTGTGACGGCCATCTTGAATTTCCGGCCGACCTGAAATTTTGATAGGATCAATTAGACATCAAGAGCAACATTCCTGTAAAGTTTCATGACAATCCGCCAAGTAGTTTCAGAGGAGTAGTCGCTACAAGTTTTTACTATATAACTCTATGTAAACAAAGATGGCCGCTGGCAGCCATGTTTAACGTTGAATCAAAACGATTTTTGACTAGGATCAACATCATGTAATGCTGATCATTTTAGAAAAAGTCCCATATCAATATCACTTATAGTTTTCAAGAAGTAGTCGCTACAAATTTATTTTTTAAAAATCTATTTTTAGCAGTGACGGCCATCTTGAATTTCCGGCCGACCTGAAATTTTTCTAGCATCAATTAGACATCAAGAGCAACATTCCTGTAAAGTTTCATGACAATCCGCCAAGTAGTTTCAGAGAAGTAGTCGCTACAAGTTTTTACTATATAACTCTATGTAAACAAAGATGGCCGCTGGCATTCATGTTTAACATTGAATCAAAACGATTTTTGACTAGGATCAACATCATGTCATGCTGATCATTTTAGAAAAAGTCCCATATCAATATCACTTATAGTTTTCAAGAAGAAGTCGCTACAAAATTGTATTTTAAAACTCTATTTTTAGCTTTGGCAGCCATCTTGGATTTCACATCAACATGAATTTTTGCTAGGATCAACTAGACTTTATGGGCAACATTTCTGTAAAGTTTCATGAATATCCATCCAGTAGTTTCAGCTGTGAAGTCGCTACAAATAAAAGTTTACGGACAGACAGACGGACAGACGGACGGACGGACGACGGACGCCGCACCACGGCATAAGCTCTGCTGATCTCTGATCAGTAGAGCTAAAAATGTAAAAAATGTCAAATTTAACAGTCATCTGCCACTATTATAAACGATCTTACTTTTCCTAGCATTTGACTACGGTATTAAATAACGAGCAAGCGGGAGCATATATGCACATAAACAAGAAATCCAGGGATTCACATGTCTCGCCTAACGGGGGCGGGACTTAAAAATAAAAGATAAATGTTGCTTAAATGAAAGTTTGTAAACATTTCAATAACTAAAACCAATAGAGTTTACAGTTTTCTGAGATGACATTTAAGTGCATTTGTTTAAAAACAAAGTGCCATTTTATAAAAAAAAAATCATCAGCTCCAAAAAGTTGGTCAAGGTTATAGATGAAATTCATGCATTCAAAAAGATGCACTACCCAAGACACAACTATGTCAAAATAGAATGTGTTCCAAAGATTAAGCTATAAACTAGGTTTAAAGCATCTAATGCATAATTATAGTTCATGAGAAAGTGATGTTAATGTAACAATTAAAATTTTCTGCCCTTTGCTTGGAGGGTGAAGGTCACATCCACATTTGCTTTTTGACACGCTGTGATGTACTACCCAAGAAACAACTATAAGCGAAGTTTGAAAGGTCTAGTTCATACAGTTTGTAAAAAAGTGACCTAAACGCAAAAGTTGAAGGTAAAAATTATCAAGTTATCTGCCCTTTGCTTGGACAGTCAAGGTCACTTCCACATTTGCTTTTTCACATTGCGAAGTACCACCCAAGATACAACTATAAGCAAAGTTTGAAAGGTCTAGTGTACACAGTTTGTGAGAAAATTACCTAAACGCAAAACTTGAATGTTGACCCCTTTGCCGCCGCCGGCGGCGGAACAGCAACACCTGTGTCTCTTTTTTACTTCGAAAAGACGAGACAAAAACCTGGTCCATAATTAAGGTTAAGTTCCAGGTTGAACCTTTTCCTAAGGGAAATAAACTCTTTAGATTTTTATTTAGAGTAAAGAAGGGTATTTGTTTGTAGGATTCAAAGCCTTAGTTATGGGTCTTTTTCAGATGTATTCAATGGATCATGCTTAAGATGGGTACATTTCATTGTTGTCAACCAAATACTTTGAAAGTTATTAGCCAGAATCACTTATCACTACAAGTTAATGGACAGAGGCCACGACATAATCTGTACCGTCTAAAGACGAGCGTATACAAACATTGGCAACTTACCACTTTTGTATTTTTTGGATCGAGTGACTGGAAGTGCCTAGCCACCTGAAGTATGGCCTCCCTCAGGTCGACCAGCAGCTCCGTCTGGTGGATGTTCTTTGCCTTCCCAAACCCATCGTCTTCCTGATCACCCCACAATAATAATGAAACAAGGGATTTGGAGCGACGTAGGTGACGTTTGTTCAGTTGCTGCAATGTGTACAAAATACATGCTGATTCTGTTTATAAATTAGTACATTTTATTTCATTTTATTGATATACACTCAGTGCGTGTTGCATTACAAGTTTGGTTGAGTATATATGGAGTAAATTCAACATAATTAATTTAGAAGAAGAAAATTACCAAGAGAATATCTTGAACATGTAACTATGGCATTTGGAAAGATCTTTAAAAGAGCACAGTTGGGTGGTACAATATTTTGGTATTTTTTAACGACTACTATGCATTGTAATACTAAAATAGGAACATTGCTTGAAGAAAAAGAATTAAGGTTACAAAAATCAATCTAACAATCCTTTTAGAGCATCAGACACAACAATTCTAAGTCATATGAAGGTCATTTACAAAGCGTCATTAAGATAGGACAATTTGAACTTTATAACAAATGTTATACCTTTAAAAATGTACAGAAATAAAACAAGTGAGCATGGTGATTCAATGCAGAATATTCAAAAGATCAAAATTTTACAAGTGTTGTACCTGTTTTGGAAGATTTTTGGCTGATTCTGGGTTGACGATGGTTCCCTGGTCTGCCATGAGATAGGCGAGATGTTTACGTCTGTGTGTATCCACCACAATGTCAGTCAGGGAACCACACACTCTGTACGCCAACTGAAACAAACAAACATGTGTCAAAACCAGACAAGTAACAATAAAGTTGAAAATAAATTTATAATTAATTAAAACTATCACTGAAGGTGATGAATACCCCTCTTAAATTCAAACAAAGGGCTACAATTCTGTAATAAATTAGGCAATCAACAACGGGTGATGTATGGAGGCATAAGGTCTTCAGTTTTATTTGTATATGAAGTTTGGAAACAACCCATTCAAAAACTGTTTGAGGAATGCAAGTAATAAAATGTGTTATGCGACGGGATGTGACAAACATGTGTTATGCAACACAACGCTACAAACATGTTATGCGACGGGATGTGACAAACATGTTATGCGACGGGCCATTTCGGATGCGATTCCTATATAGCCCCCAGTTCACTTTGTGAGAGTGGGTGTATAATAATCTTGATTTAAACACTATTTTATTCCAGTATAGAATGGGATTGGACGACAGAATCTTGATATATATTTGAATGAACAAAATATATAATGTTTCC
Organism: Cyrtodaria siliqua; assembly: GCA_037043455.1. NCBI lineage: Eukaryota > Metazoa > Mollusca > Bivalvia > Adapedonta > Hiatellidae > Cyrtodaria > Cyrtodaria siliqua. The sequence continues at coordinate 54,724 of JAWPHD010006178.1, read as the reverse complement.
AATTAATGATTCATCCTACCAAAAAATAAAATTTAAATAACTGTAGAAAATATTGTTAAAAGCTTTGTTACTTCAAATGTTCAGTTACCTGACCTTCGTCTGCATATGGAATGCATTATCAGTTCTACGTGATTTTTTCCCCTGCTGCACCGCATAGGTTCAACCACTCCCTGGCAGAGACACGTAAGGTTATATATGACGGTCGATTTTTTGTGGTGGAGGCAGACCACCCACTTTTCCTCAATTTTCCTGGGTAGAACCAGTACTGTTCACCTCCCACCATCCGTAAGAATCGACACTGTCCCAATATAACCTAAGATGATGTGTTCACAGGCTGTAAAACTCCATTTCAATTCATTTGTTAAAAAGAACAAAAACGAAAACTTGTATATTTACTTCAATAAGTTCGTCCACGTCCTGCACATCTCCTGGTACATCAGATAAGGCGTTAAATATCTGGGCTGAGTTGTCTAGTGTCATCAACTCTCTCTCCTGAAATGTCCAAATAAACACAGCTTCAAACATATGATAACGTAGCATATAGTACATTACCTTGCATTTTAAAATCAGTTGAGAAACAAGAAAATCGGTAGAACCGATGGATGCTCCCTGAAATGTATCCTCAACTTATTATATGGCCTTGTATCACACAGCAGTTTTCAGTTTGCAGTTCCATTAGTAGTTTTTGACTTTTGCTTCGGACAAAAATTACAAGTATAAAATTACAAAGGGCAATAACTTTAATTTGAAAGAAGACAGAGTTACGTTTTTCCACTCTGCATTTCCTCTCATTGCCCTCTATCATTGTGTGAAGTTTCATTGTAGTCCCATCAGTAGTTTTGAAGTTATGCTCCGGACAAAAGTGGGACAGACGGAAGGACAAAACGGCTCCCACGACAATGACAGGGAGGATAATAAAAACATTACATCAGAAAGTTAAATTTGATTTTAAAAAATCTATACAAAAAATGTATTAATGTGTTCGAAACTTCTAAAGAAAAATTAAAGTTTTATCTCAATATTACACACTTACTTTTTTTGGAGTTTTTTACTTTCGCCGTCAACAAATATTTTACACAGAACAATTCTTATCAAAAAATATATACTGGTTTTAAAATATTTACTTTTTCAAAGCCATGGTATTTTTATTTACCATTAAAAATTCCTGCTACATTGCAAAATATCTTAGTTAAGTACATGTACTATCAAACAAATGTATCCATGGGACATGGATGCCCTATGTTAACAAAAACATTTGGCTCCAATAAGTTCCCAAACTCTACCGCTAGTTCTTTAAAAAAAATTAACCCATAGAAACTTGGCGAATAGTTCAGCATTTGTATTCTGTCTTGTGATCAGTCTGGTAAAGTAACCCTGCACAATCAAGGTTGTTATATTATTACCCAGTGCATGCTGGTAAATGTTAGTAGACAGTATTAGTTCTGTAAGCTTTTCAATAAAGCATCTATATTACGTTATGATTTTCCCACAAGAAATACTGCCATATATTTAGAACTGCTTTCCACCATGACATGCAGAAACTGCATCTAATGCAAGGTCATCCTTACAAAAATGTTTCCTGACCCAGGATTCAGAAATGCATATCCTAGTTTGCAAGAGCTTTCTTGTTCAACAAACATCGAGCATCCAACACTCTTCATAACTTCATAACAAATATTCGACGAGGAAAAATCTGTAACTGAGTAGACTATAAAGTCAGGACTTAAAAGCTGGATCTCACTATCACATTGATAATGTTGTCATTAAGACTTAGACCAATGACAAGGTGTTAATGATGTCTCTATACCATATATACACAATACTATATTCTACAGCTTGGTGTACCTGTTATGATAGCATTGAGGGTGACTATTAAAATGTATAGGTTTGACAAGGTCCCTACATAAAAAATTTATATATAGCAATTATTTTTTGTTCAACTTTTTAAGGTTATTACTGTTGTCAGAAAAGAAAAACATTGAAATTCCACAAAAACTGGATTTTCCACAAACATCCTAAGTGCAACAAAAGGTCAAGGTCATAAAATAATTGGTATGATCTCATGTAACATCTCTGTAAATATCAAATCGGACAAACCAGTGAGACCTTGAAATGAAGCCCAATGTCATGGACACATTGGTATTGTTGGAAAGCTAATGATCATATGTAACAACTGTACCAATATCAAATCAATCCACTGGATTGTAGTCAAGTTATGATGTTTTGGAGAAACTCAGACAAACTTCTTAATCATAGATGAAAAGCAGGTTAAAAGTCCCCTACCCAGCTACATACCCACTATAAATGAAATCCTTATTATACTGGTCTGTCTGTTGATATCATCAAAATAAATGTAACGATATGTAAATAAATCGCAAAGTAATACTGCCCTCAAAATAGACCTAACACTATGTAATTACACCAGACATAACACTTAATTAATTATACCTTCATCTTTAACATGCCGATGGTCATTTGGAAGAGTACCGTAGATCCCTCGTAGAAGAAGAGATCCCAGAGTCGCAGGAGGACCTTCATGTGGACGACGCTGGCAAACAGCGTCAGGAACCAGTGTAAACTGATCAGGGACAACTCTGAAACATGCAACACGTCAGGCTCCATATCATGCATAATGGGTACGATTAGGTACAGGCAAAGTAGTTTGTTCCAGTTTGAAGCAAATTAGTTTCAGTTACAGGCAACTTAGTTTGTATCATGTTTCACTTAGAGGCATGTTAGTTTTGTTTTAGTTAGAAGGAAAAGGTAGTGTCTGTTAGAGGGAGGGTAGTTGGTTTAGTCATGCACATACTCCTGATGCCTCAAGAGAGTATACTAGTATATAGTCCTAGAGCAGGCTGCCTTGCAAACATGTCAACGTAGCCTACCTCATCCGTAAAAGGTTTGACACTTTATCACGGTAGAGTAACACCCCAGAAATATTTCTAGCCCTGTTGTAGTAGCACTAAAGAGTTATTCAAGATGGCGTCCAAGATGGCCACCAAAATGTGATATATAGTCGTATTACTTGCTTTGTTGCATAACATGGGTATCAACAAAGATATCGTTATATAAATTTACAGGCATGTGTATCTTAGATTATTAACTATGTATCACATTTTGGTGGTCATCTTGAACGCCATCTTGAATAACTTTTTATTCAATTCGTGACTACAACAGGTCTCAGAAAATGCTCAAGGCATCCGACTAACTGAATATAAGATCAAACCTTCTACGGATGGGATAGGCTATGTTTTTCATTTTCTTGGCCTCTTTTCGGAAACTTCTTTCGGACTAATACATATTGAAGAGAATGGCTAGTGTCTTAGTAGTGTTACATACAGAATGTCAGCAGTGGAATAATGTATAAACTTTACGAATACATAACACCATTGCTTAATGGTTAATGGGTATAAAGGCAATTTCCGATGGCGAAGGCACATGCACAGTGTTAGTGCTGTTGGATCAGAATATACATGAAGTATGAGCAGCATTGACGATTGGCAGGTAATTCAGATTTGAAAATCTCGCTGAGGGTGTTTTAACCCTCCGACTTGAATTATTTACCAAATCTTTAACTATATAATATTAATAAGTCGGATGAATATCCTAAATCACATTATTTCATCCGGTGTTTCATTTCATCCGGTGTTTCATTATAATAATAAATGGAATACAACTGCAAAACTTGAATTATTTTTTCTAAATTAATTCCCTTTACGACATACAAGATGATGTTTAAATTAAATAGTCTCTTTCTCCCTAACAGTCTATTACTGGAGCCATCGCTTCGTAATATTTTAAACATTAAATTGTGCCTATGATCCAAAAACATTATATCTGACATGAATAACCTCTCAGATTGTGAACAGTCCCTTAAATGCAAAGCACAAACATAACCACTAGAGCATGCACTGAAATGAGCTAATAATCTCATACTTCCATACACCCATCTATATCTGACATCTTCATAATAATTATTACAATTTAATTTCAGCTGCCTACCTATATCATGTTCCTTGAGGACAAGATCTGTGTCGGGGAGATAACTTGTGATCAACTGTCTTAATACTCTCTGGTCAGCCTGCAATATAAGGGTAATTTTTTTTTAAATTCATTGAAGGGAGACCAAGAAAAGCAGGTACAGTGATTTATCAACTGAACCTCAACAAAGTCACGCCTGAACGCATGCTTTATTACATTTAGAGTTATGTGATAAACAGAATCACAAATTTGTGGTTATTTATTAAACTCATTGCTAAAAAGAATTTGACGCTCGGCAAGCTCGACATATCATTATTGGCAACTGGTTTAATAAATTCAGTACTAATTACCGCCAATGTAAGATCCACTATGCCTATTCCACATTCTCGATGGAATCAAATACATTAACAGTTAGCTTTATATCTACAGTCAACATGCTTAAGGGACCACCTCTACTGAGTGACCACCTGCTTTATAAGAGACTGCTATTTCAGTTTCCAATGTGTTTTTCAAATTAAAACACACCTGTATTAAAAGACCACCTGTGTTAAGAAACCACTTGCATTAAAAGACCACCTGTATTAAGAGACCCCCTGTGTTAAGAGATCACATGTTAAGAGACCACCTTTGTTAACTGCGTTAAGAGACCACTTGTATTAAGAGTCAATTTGTGTTAAGAGACCACCTGTATTAAGATACCACTTGTGTTAAGAGACCACCTGTGTTAAGATACCACCTGTATTAAGATATCACCTGTGTTAAGAGACCACCTGTATTAAGAGACCACTTGTATTAAGCAACCACTTGTGTTAAGATACCAATATTGCTCTACCCTTTATTTGTCTCTTAATAAAGGTATTACTTTTATAACAGCAGTCATTACCAGCCTACCTGTATACCCAGTAGTGTATGGGAGTAGTAAGAAGCGGGAAGTAGGTCCTCTATGATGGCACACATCATCCAGAATGTGTCCTCTTCTTCCAGGAACAACAACAAGGACGCCGCAATCTAAAATGTAGTCATATAATAATGATAAGATTTATGTCTTGTCAATCTATAATGTAGTCGAATGATAATGATGTAAGAAAAAGAATCAATCATGGGCTTTTACATATATATATTGGATATAGAATACATAAAGTTGCTTGCATTTATTATACCCCACTTACCACACCAGTGCCATGGCAGTAGCCTATGTCTGGAAACAACCAGGCTAGACCCCTCACACAAAATCCTCCATAATCGCGGGAAACCAGTATGAACTGACCACGCCGGTGCCCTGGAGGCAGCTATGTCTGGAAACAACCAGGCCAGACCCCACACTCAGTATCATCCGTAATCGCGGCAAACCAGTACTGTGTATGTACTTACCACGCCGGCGCCCTGGCAGTAGCCTATATCTGGAAACCACCAGGTCAGACCCCTCAATATCCTCTATAAGAGCGGGATACCAGTACTGTGTATGTACTTACCACGCCGGTGCCCGGGCAGTAGCTTATGTCTGGAAACAACCAGGCCAGACCCCTCAATATCCTCTATAAGAGCGGGATACCAGTACTGTGTATGTACTTACCATGCCGCTGCCCTGGAAGTAGCTTATTTCTGGAAACCAGGCCAGACCTCTCAATATCCTCTGTAAGCGCGGGATACCGGTACTGTGTATGTACTTACCACACCAGTGCCCTGGCAGTAGCTTATATCTGGAAACCAGACCAGACCCCTCAATATCCTCCATAACCGCGGGATACCAGTACTGTGTATGTACTTACCACACCGGTGCCCTGGCAGTAGCTTATATCTGGAAACCAGACCAGACCCCTCAATATCCTCCATAACCGCGGGATACCAGTACTGTGTATGTACTTACCACACCAGTGCCCTGGCAGTAGCTTATATCTAGAAACCAGACCAGACCCCTCAATATCCTCCATAACCGCGGGATACCAGTACTGTGTATGTACTTACCACACCAGTGCCCTGGCAGTAGCTTATATCTGGAAACAACCAGACCAGACCCCTCAATATCCTACATAATCGCGGCAAACCAGTACTGTTTATGTACTTACCACGCCGGCGCCCTGGCAGTAGCCTATATCTGGAAATAACCAGGCCAGACCCCTCAATATCCTACATAATCGCGGCAAACCAGTACTGTGTATGTACTTACCACGCCGGCGCCCTGGCAGTAGCCTATATCTGGAAACCACCAGGTCAGACCCCTCAATATCCTCTATAAGAGCGGGATACCAGTACTGTGTATGTACTTACCACGCCGGTGCCCTGGCAGTAGCTTATGTCTGGAAACAACCAGGCCAGACCCCTCAATATCCTCTATAAGAGCAGGATACCAGTACTGTGTATGTACTTACCATGCCGCTGCCCTGGAAGTAGCTTATTTCTGGAAACCAGGCCAGACCCCTCAATATCCTCTGTAAGCGCGGGATACCGGTACTGTGTATGTATTTACCACACCAGTGCCCTGGCAGTAGCTTATATCTGGAAACCAGACCAGACCCCTCAATATCCTCCATAACCGCGGGATACCAGTACTGTGTATGTACTTACCACGCCGGTGCCCTGGCAGTAGCTTATATCTGGAAACCAGACCAGACCCCTCAATATCCTCCATAACCGCGGGATACCAGTACTTTGTATGTACTTACCACACTGGTGCCCTGGCAGTAGCCTATATCTGGAAATAACCAGGCCAGACCCCTCAATATCCTACATAACAGCGGGATACCAGTACCGTGTATGTACTTACCACGCCGGTGCCCTGGCAGTAGCTTATATCTGGAAACCAGACCAGACCCCTCAATATCCTCCATAACCGCGGGATACCAGTACTGTGTATGTACTTACCACACCGGTGCCCTGGCAGTAGCCTATATCTGGAAACAACCAGACCAGACCCCTCAATATCCTCAATATCCTCCATAACAGCGGGATACCAGTACTGTGTATGTACTTACCACGCCGGTGCCCTGGCAGTAGCCTATATCTGGAAATAACCAGGCCAGACCCCTCAATATCCTCCGTAACCGCGGGATACCAGTACTGTGTATGTTGCAGTAGCAGGCATTACTTGGCATTGTACGTAACAGGTCCTGTAACCAAAGAAACAGTGTCTGTATTATATAATGTAACAAGTATTTATTTACTTACATGTATATAAGGTTATATAAATCTAAACATCTTTTTCTAATTACGCAAATGTGTGCAAGTAGTTTTGGAATATGGGATATAGAGGATCTTTCTGGTATGAGTGCCTGTTTAATATTGCATTTATTAAACGAGTTGGATAAAATATGACGCACGACTGTGTCGAGCTCCGTATTAATTTTATCCAACAAGTTTAATAAATTCAACATTAAATAGACATGAATATATCAAGATTCTATTTATCACATAACTCCAAAAAAGCCTCATAAGCAACATTTATTATTATTATACCTTATTATGTCAATCCCCCATGTTAAATTCCCAAAGACTGCTATTTAATATTTCGCGCTGTCGTACGCTGTTTTAATGTCACACCCTGGAGTGACGTCACTAGAGGGCAGCATTTTTTTTAATGTTAACCAATCGCATCATCTCAGATGTTTTTTCTAATGATAAAATCCGACGTCACAGCAAGTTTATAAATAGATACTGTTTTTTCCCATGACCAACGTGTTATGCGCAAATGAATCGGCAAACACTTTATTAGAATATGCGAACACTTTATTAGAATATGTATTATGTTATTTATATTAAATTAATTAAAGTGTTGATGTAATTTACATTTTTTTTAAAGATATGAACGATGTTGTTGTTTTTATTACAACGTGTTACTTAAATCAAAACTGGTTAAAAACTAAACTTTTTTTTTCTCAGTATAATAAACAAAATTTGCATCCCAATGAGGGTGACAGTGGATATTGTCAACCTTCGAAAAAATAATGTCAACCTGGGCTTCGCCTCGGTCGACAATATTTTCCTCACTGATGCAATATTTATATAGTGTAGCTTCCTATATATAATGATGTCATACGTTGTCATATGTTTGCATGATGACGTCGTAAGTACGACGCAGAACAACTGTTTACAGAATGCCCTGATTCTAATACCAGTAATGTAACAATATCGTAAACATTCTGGGAGGCAGCATTTCTCCCTAGCCTATTTTAGCATGGTGACGTGACTTGTTCCAAGTTTTTCCGCAAACCTTTTCAATTTGTTTTGAAGTCATCAGGTGATCATTAGAGCTTGTTTTCAGAATATCCTTGTACGTCAGATCAGATTTCTTCTTCTTATCGAGAGCTCCGGACAGTCTCATCCACATGTGTGGGCGGAGAGAGTGGGGTATGCCCACACGCACCATATGACGTAACTTCTCTGTCCGCTGAAAACGACTGTCAACCTGAAAATATTTGTTTAAAACATTCGTTTTTTTGTCTGCCCTATCTAGGATTATTTGTAGAAACTAAAATTATTGTTCCTTATTTATAAGAACTTAACATACACCCTAAACAGAAGAAAATCAGGATGTCTGAACAACATAAATGCCCCCTCTTTGCACTACATTCTACAAGGAATAAGTTGTATTGGGTGCATAACTTTGTCATAACATGGTATAAATTTGTAAGGTACTCAACTCTGGTAATAACAAAGAATAAAGTTGCAAAGGGCACATAACTCTTGTAATAAAAGAGAATAAAGTTGTAAAGGGCACACTCTCGTAATAACAGAGAATAAAGTTGTAAAGGGCACATAACTCTCGTAATAACAGAGAATAAAGTTGTAAAGGGAACATAACTCTCGTAATAACAGAGAATAAAGTTATAAAGTTGTTAAGGGCAATAACTCTCGTAATAACAGAGATTAAAGTTGTAAAGGGCACATAACTCTCTAAATAACAGAGAATAAACTTCTTCAGTAATAATTGACAAAAAACAAACTGAAATTTGGTGTTCTTTTGTAAATATACCTACAAACCTGTGAAATCAATCCCTTTAAATGACTAAATTATGTCATAATGCCAATGGGTACAATAAGAATTGATGGAGTAAAACTAAATGTGAAATCAACCAGCAGAACTTTTTTAAGTTATATGCACACACCAAATATGAATTCAATCCATTCTGTTTTAAATAACAGAAACACATTATCAGTTATCACTTCTGTTAATAATAATCCAGGGATCATGCACTCTATTCCAGCCACAGAACTGAATTCGACTTAATTATTGAAATACTTTAAAAATATCTTCCACCTGAACAGTCTTTGAGACTTAAAACCAAAACCTAGCACGCTGAAATGCCCTGTGCAATACAGCGAGAGCAAATATACACTTTAACGCACGAGATAGCAGGTTACCTTATCCCAGGTGAGGTCTTCCACCTCCTCATTCAGCGTAAACTCCAGGTATGCGATCCACTTCAGTCTGTGCTGGGGTTCCTCCATGAATGGCGTGCTCAACAACTTACTAGAGTTTTCCTCTGGACCGTCTGAATAACAAACATAATTGCTCAAACATCAATATCTCTATTATATTATATTACTATTAAACCTCTAAACAAATTTACATTTGTCTTGTACTGCATCTATATCTAGTATTTAATTAGTTTTCCCAGTGTAAATTAATGGCACAGCTGAGAATGAAATTACTAACGGTTGCTGAATACTGCATGGAAGTTCACCAATAGCTATATGCATCTCTGGGTCTGTATGTTAACATCACTGTTAGGGTTCTTTACCTTTTTAATATTTTATGTGCATTTTTAATTTTTGAAACTTGCAAACAAATAAAGTATGTACCGTAATAAAATAAATTTAACCGAACAATAATTATAAAAATCTAAAAATAGGCACATTTAAAAGAAGTTACCTATATGCAAAATGTGACATAATTTATCCATCATATGAAGTACAAACAGACTGAATTCCCAAGTAACCTACGATAAGAAGAGATGTTCTGCCCTGTCCAAAACATGCCATATTTATGTACTGGCAAATGAATGAATGGAAGTAGATGAATACAACTTACAAGCAAGATAAGATTATAATACAACATTCACGTACCTTCTTCTTCCACTTTAAATCCAAATTCATCATAGCGATAATCCAACTGCCCATTACAATCTTCTGGCTACAAAACATCAAGTAATTTACAGTAAACAATACTGTGCTGATCTCAGATTTAGTAACTTATTGTCCACATTAATGGTTCTACATGCATATTACAATATATTTCATTAGAAACTAACCCGCCAAACACAACAGCAAAGGTACACTACAAAACCATTCATCAAAGCTATATACAGGTGTTCAGGTCATATAATCATGTATATGTACTGATTAGAAGTATAGATTTATTAACGGGTTCTTAAAATACCTGTGAGAGAATATGTGTAAAATGAATTATGAGTTGGCAACTCTTAATTCGATGCTCCAGTTTTAGGGTTTGACCTGCTAGTTAAAGACGTTTATATTGTGTCTATAGAGTTTTGATGTGTACCAAATCATCAGTAGGTTTAGAAACCGCATACATCTGTTGCAAAATGTGCCTGCTGATGGCGGGATAGAGGTAAATATTGAGAATCCAAACTCTATAGACACAATATGACCAGCTTTAACCAACCAGGCCAAACCCCAAAACTTGAGCGTTATCAACTCATGATTCATTTTACGCATATTCGATCAGCTATTTTAAGAACCAGTGAAAAAAAAAATACTTTTAATCCACACATATACATTATTATATGACCTGAATTTTGCCCTTATTTGGCGGGTTAGTTCCTTTAATCATAAGTCTATATGTAATGGCATGTTATTATTGGTTGATCTTCTTTGGATTTTTTTTTTAAAAATTAATTTTAATATTATTAGAAATTCATTATAACATTACATTACATATTTATTAGAAGCTGAATAGACATTATAACAATTAACTGTTTTTAAGTGTTTCTTTTTTCACCTCTAATACAATCTATGAAAATTGAAAAATGAAAACACGAAACATACTGGATTTCCCAGTTTCACCATAATATCTTGTGGCCACATGGATGGTGTCAGGGCTGAGAATGGTCCCCCAGGAGTGGGACTGAAATCTGACGTGCCTCCATATGGGGAAGTTGCCGATACATTTACAGAATTTGTACTACCCTCGACAAAATCATCTTCATCCTCTGACAATGTCTCTGCTGTAACAAAATATCATGTATTAGTTTACAATTTTATAATCTACATCACATATTTTTGTCATACATTGTATTCTGCATGGATGTTGCCTGTTCAATGGGATTTGGATGCTACATGACGTTTGGTATAAACAATTCACATACTTCACTAAAGAAACAATTGGCCAAACTTGCTGGTTTGACAGTGTACTGGGTGGACCATTTTGGTTTATATCTCCTTTCAGGAATTTTTCTGCATTTTTGGAAGTGGGGCCAGGGGCCTTTTGAATTGTGAAATCTACAAATTGAGTAAAAGAATAATCATACTACGTGTATATTACATAGTAAGGCAATAAAAATGTTTGGAATAGTTTCAAAATCCAGCTCTTATACAAGTCTGCAAGAAGAGCGTCTCTGTGGCCGAATGGTTAACAACGTTGCATTGTAAACCTTTGCCTCTCACCGCTGCGGATTCGAATCCCACTGGGAGCTTGACTTGTAGGTGAGGAAGTGTCGATTCTTACGGATGGTGGGAGGTGTACAGCACTGGTTCTACCCAGGAAAAGGGGGTGGTCTGCCTCCACCACAAAAAAATCGACCGTCATATATATCCTTACATGTGTTGAAAATGGCGTAAAACACCATACAAACAAACAAAAGTCTGTAACAAATACATTGTCAAATAGGGCTACATTTAATATAAGAACAAGAGGTCAATGACCTTGAAGCTCTACTGATACGTTTTTGATAGCTAGATCAATATTCCTGTGAAGTTTCAGAGGAGTAGTCGCTACAAGTTTTTACTATACATGTATAACTCTATGTAAACAAAGATGGCCGTGGTAGCCATGTTTAATGTTGAATGAAAACAATTTTCAACAGGGACCAACACCATGTCATGCAGTAGTTTCAGAGGAGTAGTCGCCACAAGTTTTACCTATAATTTTATGGCCATGTTTGACATCCAATCAAAATGAACTTTGGTTAGGACCAACTACTTGTCGTGCCAGTCATTTTGGTAAAAGTTCCAAATCAATATCACTTATGGTTTTTAAGAAGTAGTCGCCACAATCACATTTTTAAAATATATTTTTAGCCTTGGCGGACATCTGGAATTTCCGGCCGACCTGAATTTTTGCTAGGATCAACTAGACATCAAAAGCAACATTCCTGTGAAGTTTCATGAAAATACGTCAAGTAGTTTCAGGAGTAGTCGCCACAAGTTTTTCCTATGTAACTCTATGTAAACAAAGATGGCCGCTGGCGGCCTTGTTTGACATGCAATCGAAATGAACTTTGGTTAGGACCAACTAAATGTCGTGCCATTCATTTTGGTATAGGTTTCAAATCAATATCACTTATGGTTTTTGAGAAGTAGTCTCCACAAAATCGCATTTTTAAAAATCTATTTTTAGCCGTGGTGGCCATCTTGAATTTCCGGACGGCCTGAAGTTTTGCTAGGATCAACTAGACATCAAGAGCAACATTCCTGTGAAGTTTCATGAAAATCCGTCAAGTAGTTTCAGAGGAGTAGTCGCCACAAAAAAAGTTTACTTACAGACGGACGGACGCCGCACCACGGCATAAGCTCTGCTGATCTTTGATTGGGATGAGGCCGAAAATTCGGCCCCAAATTGACAAACTTTTTAGTTTTTTGCTTCCTTTTTGTTGGAGACACTGAATTTGAAGTTTCTCCATCCATGTTAACTCTCTGAGCAGGAATACAATTTTGATGATTATGCAAATACCCCTCGATCTATGGTTATCCTCATACCTTATCCTTATGACATACATTGCCGAAGTTAGTCAAGATTATTTGAGGCTTGTTTTTGTGGGGTTTCTTTAAAACAGATGTCTAGAAGCTTTCTTCTTTAAAAAAAAAAGAATTATTAGTCAACAGGGGAAATGTGGTATAACTCGGACAGGTTTTCAAAAGCGCGTTATGACTGTCAGTATTCCGTCTGTTTCGGACCAACTGGCGATATAGTGCACAGCGATAATGATAAACAGATCCCCAATGTATCATTTCCTGACAAGTGGTAGATGGGTTTCGTGACTTTTAGCTCATAAAAAAGAACAAAATATAAAGCTTTGACAAAAAGGGTAAACTCGGACAGTCCAACATGGAAACTTGGACAGATGATAGAAATCCACTGACTTCGCATATGCTTTTTAACATTGCATTTATTAAGTTTTAAAACTCTCTATCGATAATAAAGCTTGGGTTAAACGTAACATAGTTTGTATATATACATAAGAAAAAACTATTTTATTTACCAAAAATCAAAGTGCTCGTCTATAAAACAAGGAAATGAGGTAAAATCGGACAGTCTACTAATTTAAATAACTTCTCTTATACATTTTTTATAGATGCTTAACGATATGCCGTCAAAAAAACATAACACCGGGATATTAATGGAGAAGCAACAATATCTATTTTATTTATGAAACTCTCTATTTAAAGGTGTCCGAATCTATCCTTCTGTCCAAGATTACCTGAATTGCCCCTGTAGGTATGAAAGCACTAATTATTTTCCCCATAGACACCAATGTTAAAGTGTCACATATTAAGGATTTGCTGCAAATTCAACTCAAGTATGGATACTGCAGCAGTGTAATGTTCATATAGAAAACTATTTTTCCACTTGAAAAATCACCAGAAAACGTGGGGTCACAAGACATGTAAGAAAGTTCTTGTTTGTTTACTAAACAGGTCAAGCTAGCTAGGGTACAGCTGTTTTTATTGATCGACTGTTTTCACTGCTCACAAAGTGTAAGCATAGAGTCGAAATTTCGAAAATGTTCATCAGTGATCCAGTAAAACCTATTAATTGTGACGCTTCTTATACATACATGTATGACCACAACATCAAATAGAAATGGGCAGTTTTCCCCTACTTTATATATAATGCCCATTCCATCAAAAAAGGAAGGATTACTTTTATTATAGGAACTACATTCGACTACACCTCGGAGGTTTACATGTAATTAGTGGTGTAGATTTTGGGGTAAAATATACTGTTACTAGTACGTTTTATAATTCAAATCAAATTCAATTTTATTCAGCAGTGTTTTTTTTATGCCTAATTTAGGGCCGTTATTCGGCCCCATTCACAATGCCAAAAGGTATACTTTTTTCACAATTATATCCCAAAAATTCACAATCTGAAAAAAAAAAAAAAAAAAAAAAAAAAAAAAAAAACAGGTAGTAAGGATACTAGTCTTAATATAAGCTGGTGTCAAAACTAGTCTGTATTTACCAAAAACAAAACTTAAAACCAACGGATATTAAACTGTGAAAATAAAAGTGAAAAAAGTTTCTTTTTCTTTTGTTATAATAGTTCACAATTTTTAGAAAAATGACGCTATTTTTCACAATGGCACAGGAAGGGGTATAAAAGCCACTCCCGAACCCCCGCACCTCCGAACCCTTTACGGAAATTAAAAATATGTAGAACTGACAAAAACAAATCATACTGTTATAATTTTAACTGGTATGCATGTATTTAATGTACATATATATATGGTTAGTACTTGATTGCCTTAATTAAAGTATTTGTGACAAAATTGGTATTTTATTCCTCGCTAAGGGTATAAAACCCACTTCCATTCCGTACCGAACCCCTAGTTTTTGAACGATACAAGGGTTCAACGTGTTAATTATGTAAAGTTTAGCATTCATAAACTAACTAACCTCATTATAAATGTAATGTTCAGTCTTGGTTGCCTTTATTAATGGAGATACAGCCATTTGTTTACCCGTTTTACCGATACCGAACCCTAATCTAAAAATAATTACGGTGTCGTTCGAATAACACGTGATATGAAAATCGCATGTTTCAACTGTTTTATTAATGAGGCAGCAATTAATTAATTTTTCACAGGATCTTTTGAAATCTCAATTCCCAGACAACGTACATGAACGAACTACAAAACTGTGGTTATGCTCCAGTCAAAAAAGGTTGCCAGTGGAAAATTATGAATTAAAGATGCAAAACGTTGAAAATAACCCACGTGTTCAGGTTCACCACACTGGCGAAGACCATTGGGTGACTTCATATCGCAATATTGCCGACGAAAATGTTCATGTCATAGATAGTTTAACGGCTACGAAAGAGGGATTAAGCACTTCCTTGCAAATACAACTGTGTCATATTTATGCATGTGGTAAAAAAACATTTTTAGTTTCGCCTACTAATGTCCAACAGCAAACAAATGGCGTCGACTGTGGCATTTTCGCTATTGCTTTCTGTACAGAGTTTTGTTTCAATGGCCCAACAGGAGTTAAAACTGCCAGCTTTGATTTATTGAAAATGAGACAGCATCTTGTTCAGTGTATAGAAAGTTTACAAATGAAACCATTTCCCAGACTGATTACATATAAGCTTAAGTTAAAAAAGAAACAAAACAAATTAGCAGATATCCAAAAAGATATGGATTGTTCATCAAGCTCATTTCCAAATGCGTTAGATAACATGCTTCAGTGTGAACAGTGTGATGAATGGTTTCATTTAAAGTGTGCTGCAATTGTTCGGGCATCAGATAGTTTAATTTGGATATGCAAAAGATGCAGGTGATCAGTCAGTTGCATGTAATAAAGAGTAATTTAGATATTGCTTTATGTACAGAGTACAGTGGATAATACGGCAGTCTTTATTGAAGTTACATTTACAGTTGTTATTATTGTTTACGCTTGTTATTTCATTTACATTTGTTATTGTGTTTAACCATTTACGCTACTTATATCTGCTATTTTTAAATGTGCTAACAGATGACAGGTATACAGTACTGGTTCTACCCAGGTAAATGGGGTGGTCTGTCTTGTGCTGAAATTACATAAAACATGTTAAACAAACAAAAATAACAATAACAAACAAAAAATTAGACTGTTTAATTGGGTTATGGTATGTGATTTTCATAGCACGTGTTATTCGAACGACACCGTAATTATTTTTTAGATTAGGGTTTGGTATCGTAAAAAAAAGGTAAACAAATGGCTGTATCTACATTAATAAAAGAAACCAAGACTGGAAATTACATTTATAATGAGGTTAGTTAGTTTAAGAATGCTAAACTTTACATAATTAACACATTGAACACTTGTATCGTTCAAAAACTAGGGGTTCGGTGATTTAGGGTTCGGAATGGAAGTGGGTTTTATAGTTATACCCTTAGCGAGGAATAAAATACCAATTTTGTCATAAATACTTTAATTAAGGCAATCAAATACTAACCATATATATGTACATTAAATACACGCATACCAGTTAAAATTATAACAGTATGATTTGTTTATTGTCAGTTCTACATATTTTTAATTTCCGTAAAGGGTTCGGGGTTCGGAGGTGCGGGGTTTCGGCAGTGGCTTTTATACCCCTTCATGGCACATGCACAGGCTGCATTCACAAAGCACATAAAAAAAAACACTGTTCAGGTAAAAAAAAATGCCGCAAGAAAATAATCATAAAATGTGTAAAGGTATAGAGCAAGCAATATTTCGGGTGGCATGTGAATGCAGAGGAGGGCAGACAGAAATGAACAGATGCAGTTAAAATATGACATATAAGATCAAGTTCTGGATCTGTCCACCCCCTCCCACCCCCTCATATCTCCTCTGCCAGGCTCAGCCTCTGGACCAAAATTGCATATGGAGTTATGTTACATGTTTTCTTTTCCAACCTTTAGAAACTTTTCCACTGTAACCGTCAGTTGATCTGCTACCAAATACAGTCTTAGCTAAATCCATGGTTTAAAGTGCTTTAGGAATCGTTGTTTAGTCTATTTCACTTGTTCATATTTATTGATGTCAAATGCGCAGGAATACACTAAAAATTAATACATGAAAACACACTACAATAACAATTTTAATCAAAACTGTTATGTGTAAAAATAAAATCTTTCTTTTATTATTGTTTGTATAAAGACAAGTATAATATTGGTATTTCCATTCAAAATAGGTATCGCTTTTTTAAAAATATTAAAGGACTTGGATGATAATTGTTCTGTACTATATTGTAAGCGGATACCACTTGCTAATGATGAGTACTTAGGTTTTAGACTGGTATACAATTGCTTCAGAATGTTGCTACATTAATCTACACCGAAACGAGAATAAAGACGTTATACCAGGAACTACTTTTACTAACGTCACAAAGGGACAAGTACTTGGTCATTTAAATGGACAGACGGCGATCTTGTGTTTGAGTTTATAAAAACTCACGGCGTCAGCATAACTTGCAATTTGTTAAATCATTAATATTAATTCTTAGAATAGTTCAAAATAAATTGTTTTTACATATTATTTACGATATATTATATTGCACCAGTAATATATAATTATTTAATAAGATAGTTCTGTTATTATTATAGTTAAGATATTTTGTCTATATACACTTAACACATTTAGAAACGCACGGTTTTTATCTGCATGATTTTTATACTTAATAGCATGTAGCAAGGACGAAATAGTTTCGCACATAAATCTCATGCTTAATTCACTTTGCAATAATGGTTAACCTGGCGATTTGTGTTGAAACAGAGCACAGACCTAAGAACAAATAGATTGGACACTACGAAAATTATTTCCCAACTTTAAACACACATATTATGAAGAGTTTTATAGATACAAATTTCATTCATGCCAAATACCATCACAAATTTAATTTTCTTTCCAATGATAATATTTTTCTTTCTCTTACATTTAGAGAAAAAAAGGAGTTTGAAGGAAACTTTGACTATGTCAAAACCTTGATTTTTAAGAGAAAAGCGAAAAATGATGAAATTTTTAACTTTAAACATCTTTTTATACAATTTCTTACTTTCAAAATAAACATAAACTATTATAATACGATTTTGCTATTCACTATCAATCGTTTGAATGTATTCTCATCAAAATCAGTGAATAATTGAGAGAGAAGATAGAAGGAAAAATTGAGGTGCCACGTGATATTTTGGTTACTTCATTGGTTAAGATAGGAAGTTTCCTATCTGTTTATTAATATGTCTGTGAACAGAGCGTCGGCTATCGGCGCGACCATCAATACGGGTTATTGAGAACTGACCCATGATGCACGAGATTTTCGTGCATACAATACTACACATTCATGGCTAGTTATCAGACACATATCATAAAAGAAGATGAGCGAAATCAGGCACTTGGAATGTTCGCAACCGAAAGTTCCAAGTGTGCCATCGCCAGAAGATTTGCCTGTCACCATTCCACCATTTCAAGGCTGATATCTCGTTTCCATCAAACTGGGACCGTTCGCGACCGCCCACGCCCGGGGCAGCCACGTGTTACCACCATCAGACAGGACGCCTACATCCGGGTCTCCCATCTACGGGACCGCTTCTTGACAGCAACCAACACCGCCAGACGGACAATTGGCACTCATGGGTAAGTGTTGTTTTAGAACAAAAACCATAACCTCACTAATCTGCGTTTATAAGTGAAACCAAAACCTGTTATTTTCCTCCATTATTTGAGGCGTTTTGTTGTTTTCAGCCACAGAATCCACGTCAACACCGTCAGAAGCAGACTAACTACGTACATACCGTCTGAAGGCAAGACGTCCTTACGTTGGAGCTGTACTAACACGGAGACATCGTCAAGACCGTTTACGCTGGGGTCGTGCTCATCAGCGGTTTACAAGGCAACGTTGGAGCACCGTGCTGTTCTCCGATGAAAGCCGCATTCAGCTCAACCGGGCAGACGGCCGTAAACGTGTCTGGCGGAGGGTCGGCGAACGGTTTAGCGATAATTGTGTTATTGAGAGAAATGCCGGGGGAGGTGGTTCCATTCACGTCTGGGGTGGCATAACGCTAAATCATAAGACTCCGCTTGTAATTTTTGATCATGATGTTACGGCAAATGTTTACATTAATAACGTTTTGCAGCCAGTTGTAGTACCTTTTATGGCTCAGCACTTCCCGAATGGAAACGGTATCCTGCAGCAGGATAACGCGCCGCCACATACCGCCGGTGTGACAAGAAGATTTTTAAATCAGCACTATGTTAACGTGCTTGCCTGGCCTGCCCTCAGCCCAGACATGTCGCCAATTGAGCACGTCTGGGATGTGTTAAAAACGCGTATCGCGAGGCTTTTGAGCCCCCCTCAGACTTTACAGCAACTTCGTGTAGCTGCTATTGTAGAATGGCAGAATATTCCACAACAGGAGATTGTAACCAAAATCAATTCAATGCATCGCAGGTGTACAGCTTTGGTCAATGCAAATGGTGGTCACGCAAGATACTGACTTGTGCATTTTTAATCTGACGGTGTGAGTAAAAAATAACCAATCTGATCTCAAAGTTGTTTATCAATTCACATGAAATTTGGCACACACGTGTAATAAAGATGAAGTGACATATGTACCAGTTTTCAGTTTTATACAATGCTCCAGATTTGAGAAACCCTCAAATATGCAACCCGTGCGTTTCTAATGTGTTAAGTGTATATACTTATAATATATATATATATATGGAAGAAACCTTTTGTATGCATTGGTTTTCTGAATAAAATATTCTATTTTATTTAAGAGTAAAGACTTTGCTAAAATAACGAATTTAAGAAAATTGAAATCTTTCTTTTTTTTTATTGAATTATATCTCGTCATATAAAGGCCCTGATTATATGCAAGCAGTTTTATAGTCAAAATGATATAGGATTAATAAATCGAGGTGTTAATGTTAATGCCGGACTGACCAGACTATTGTGCCCATTCCTTTAAGATGTCTTATATATCGGGTATGTGGTGGAGGGACGTTAAACATTAGAACGACACAGAAAGAGGATTCTCTGTCTTACTGTCGAATAGATTGAATAGATAGTACACACCAGATATCAGTAAGATAGTACAACAGATATCAGTAAGATATTACAACAGATATCAGTAAGATAGTACAGCAGATATCAGTAAGATAGTACATATCAGTAAGATAGTACAACAGATATCAGTAAGATAGTACAGCAGATATCAGTAAGATAGTACATATCAGTAAGATAGTACATATCAGTAAGATAGTACAGCAGATATCAGTAAGATAGTACATATCAGTGAGATAGTACAACAGATATCAGTAAGATAGTACAGCAGATATCAGTAAGATATTACAACAGATATCAGTAAGATAGTACAATAGATATCAGTAAGATAGTACAGCAGATATCAGTAAGATAGTACAGCAGATATCAGTAAGATAGTACAGCAGATATCAGTAAGATAGTACAACAGATATCAGTAAGATATTACAACAGATATCAGTAAGATAGTACAGCAGATATCAGTAAGATAGTACAGCAGATATCAGTAAGATATTACAACAGATATCAGTAAGATAGTACAATAGATATCAGTAAGATAGTACAGCAGATATCAGTAAGATAGTACAGCAGATATCAGTAAGATAGTACAGCAGATATCAGTAAGATAGTACAACAGATATCAGTAAGATATTACAACAGATATCAGTAAGATAGTACAATAGATATCAGTAAGATAGTACAATAGATATCAGTAAGATAGTACAGCAGATATCAGTAAGATAGTACAGCAGATATCAGTAAGATAGTACAACAGATATCAGTAAGATATTACAACAGATATCAGTAAGATAGTACAGCAGATATCAGTAAGATAGTACAGCAGATATCAGTAAGATATTACAACAGATATCAGTAAGATAGTACAATAGATATCAGTAAGATAGTACAGCAGATATCAGTAAGATAGTACAGCAGATATCAGTAAGATAGTACATATCAGTAAGATAGTACAACAGATATCAGTAAGATATTACAACAGATATCAGTAAGATAGTACAGCAGATATCAGTAAGATAGTACATATCAGTAAGATAGTACAGCAGATATCAGTAAGATAGTACAGCAGATATCAGTAAGATAGTACAGCAGATATCAGTAAGATAGTACAGCAGATATCAGTAAGATAGTACAGCAGATATCAGTAAGATAGTACAACAGATATCAGTAAGATAGTACTGCAGATATCAGTAAGATAGTACATATCAGTAAGATATTACAATAGATATCAGTAAGATAGTACAGCAGATATCAGTAAGATAGTACCACAGATATCAGTAAGATAGTACCACAGATATCAGTAAGATAGTACAACAGATATCAGTAAGATAGTACAACAGATATCAGTAAGATAGTACAATAGATATCAGTAAGATAGTACCACAGATATCAGTAAGATAGTACCACAGATATCAGTAAGATAGTACAATAGATATCAGTAAGATAGTACCACAGATATCAGTAAGATAGTACCACAGATATCAGTAAGATAGTACATATCAGTAAGATAGTACAATAGATATCAGTAAGATAGTACAGCAGATATCAGTAAGATAGTACATATCAGTAAGATAGTACATATCAGTAAGATAGTACAGCAGATATCAGTAAGATAGTACAGCAGATATCAGTAAGATAGTACAACAGATATCAGTAAGATAGTACAGCAGATATCAGTAAGATAGTACAACAGATATCAGTAAGATATTACAACAGATATCAGTAAGATAGTACAATAGATATCAGTAAGATAGTACAGCAGATATCAGTAAGATAGTACAGCAGATATCAGTAAGATAGTACAGCAGATATCAGTAAGATAGTACAACAGATATCAGTAAGATATTACAACAGATATCAGTAAGATAGTACAGCAGATATCAGTAAGATAGTACAGCAGATATCAGTAAGATATTACAACAGATATCAGTAAGATAGTACAATAGATATCAGTAAGATAGTACAGCAGATATCAGTAAGATAGTACATATCAGTAAGATAGTACAACAGATATCAGTAAGATATTACAACAGATATCAGTAAGATAGTACAGCAGATATCAGTAAGATAGTACATATCAGTAAGATAGTACAGCAGATATCAGTAAGATAGTACAGCAGATATCAGTAAGATAGTACAGCAGATATCAGTAAGATAGTACAGCAGATATCAGTAAGATAGTACAGCAGATATCAGTAAGATAGTACAACAGATATCAGTAAGATAGTACAGCAGATATCAGTAAGATAGTACATATCAGTAAGATATTACAATAGATATCAGTAAGATAGTACAGCAGATATCAGTAAGATAGTACCACAGATATCAGTAAGATAGTACCACAGATATCAGTAAGATAGTACAACAGATATCAGTAAGATAGTACAACAGATATCAGTAAGATAGTACAATAGATATCAGTAAGATAGTACCACAGATATCAGTAAGATAGTACCACAGATATCAGTAAGATAGTACAATAGATATCAGTAAGATAGTACCACAGATATCAGTAAGATAGTACCACAGATATCAGTAAGATAGTACAATAGATATCAGTAAGATATTACAACAGATATCAGTAAGATAGTACATATCAGTAAGATAGTACAGCAGATATCAGTAAGATAGTACAATAGATATCAGTAAGATAGTACAACAGATATCAGTAAGATATTACAACAGATATCAGTAAGATAGTACCACAGATATCAGTAAGATAGTACAACAGATCTATATCAGTAAGATAGTACAACAGATATCAGTAAAACAGAACAACAGATACTGCCATGACAGTAGGTAATTAACAGAGGTATTGACTGAATTAAATTTTCGGCACATATTAAGTTTTAGCGTCACATATTAAGTTTTAGCGTTCAGAAACGTTATTGCCATCCATCTGACGATGAAGACCATTATAATAACTACCGATCCCTCTTACCGAAATTAATTATCGAGACTGGTATATAACGTAGTAAACCAGTTAGAATTTCAAGTAAAAAAATGTAAAGCAGTCAAAATTGCACTACTTGGTAACGAAATCACTACGCACTTTATTTACAAATAAGAGGAATGTTTATGCATGGAATATCACAAATTATTGCTTGCTTATTTGAACTAACGAACATTTCGATCCATTGAATATTGTAAAATTGCATATTTAACACAATTAATACCCCCAAACAGTAGAATTATATCGGGCTCTACTTTACATGCAAGGTGCTTGCGCGGATTATGTTGTGTACATTGCATGTGTTATGTGGTACCAAACAACCGTGTATTAAAATTGAAATGGATATGGATTAAATATAACATTCTGTGTCATTTAAAAGTGAATCAGTCGCAGCAAACCTAAACATGTCGTCAGAAACAGTTGCCAAAACTGTTGGAAAGAAGTTGTAAGTTCCATGTATGCTGTGTGTATTCACACTGTCATTTAGTTTCAGACTTCAAGCCAAGGCCAACAGTACGATCTGACCAAGAAATTTAGATACTGTATTAACCAAATTCTAAGCAAGGAAACTCATGCTTCTTCTTACAGTAGCCATATAACATAGATACTGTTGTCAGTTTACTGTTACTGAATGAAATTGTATGCACAGGAAAATCTTTATTTTGCTTTTCTGAGCAAACCAGTTTTTATGTCGTATAATTATTACACATGTATCATAGTATGGTACCCACCTGTTAATATATGAGAGGGTCCAGCATTTCAGAAGTTTATGGACTTTCTTTCTGCTGCACACAATCAATTTTGATTATCATAGCAGTATAGTTTAACTGTTTTCGAGGAAGGGGTTTACAGGCTTTATGTTTCGCTGATTAAAACAGAAGTTGAGCATCTTCTACCAAACTCTTAAGTGGCAAAAAGATAAAGAAGCCATGGATCAACAAGACAGTCAGATCCGAAAACGAAATTGACTGTTCAGAAAAATGAAGTCAGACATCAGAAAATACAAAAGGCGGAACGTCAGTCTTACTGGTCCTATATAAACATCATCATTGAAATGGGAGACCCAGAAGATGATGGACTCGACAGAAATGTTTCTGAAGCTACATCAAGTCTCTGCGAAAAGACACAACTGACAATGGGCGCCTGTTCAACACCGCGAAATACAAGACGGATATACTCAGACAATTCATAACTTTCACATCCGGTCAACTTCCGGTAGGTTGAGATATTCAGTAGGTGAAAATAAAGGGGTTTACTCCATATTAGACCATGATTTAAATTAAATGTATCCATATTTATGTTTTAAAATCAGACAGCACCAAAAGAAGATACATAGATGTACACAAAAAATAAAGCTTTTGATATAATTATCACTACAAACTAGGGCTAAAGTCAGTTGAGCACCAATGATAAACACCAAGTTTTCCCCCTACCAGAATGTGGAGGTCTTTCATTTTTTTTGATCACTCAGTGTTCTCCCCAGGCTATTAAGGCATGTCACATTTAACATGCCTTCATAGCCAAAATGCTTTTGCAACATGCCTTAATTTCAAAAAGACATGTAACACTTTATAATTATTTCATTTTTGTTTGGCTTAAATAAGTAAAAAAACACAATTATGGAATCACTAGCCTATTTCTTATATAAAGCAAGTGTCTCTCTTAACAAACTGCCCATACATATAGGGGTCAGGAATAAGGATACACTCAGAAGCATATTTTCTATGATAAAAGCGACATGCCTCGACAAATTCCTGGGGAGAACACTGTGACACTGATTGGTCAAATTATTTTGATGATGTCATGTGAAAGTTATGAATAACAGTCAGTGTTCACACATGAAGATGATGACCAGATTCCAGAACC
Organism: Cyrtodaria siliqua; assembly: GCA_037043455.1. Lineage (NCBI taxonomy): Eukaryota > Metazoa > Mollusca > Bivalvia > Adapedonta > Hiatellidae > Cyrtodaria > Cyrtodaria siliqua. Next base: position 29,942 of record JAWPHD010006178.1, on the reverse strand, counting down.
AGAGGGCACTCCACTCCCTGATATGAAGGACATCACCGTATCTGAGGAAACTTGTTACAGAAGAGCAATCCACAGAAAGCATCAGGCCCAGACATGATACCTGCACGCATACTTAAAGAGTGTTCGGATTGCTTGCTCCTTTACTCACCATCATTTTCAACTGAACCCTTACACACAGGAACTGTGCCAGAAGACTGGAAGCAGGCCAATGTCTCCTCAGTGTTCAAGAAGGGACAGCGTTATGCGGCAGCCATGCAGTTTCACTCTATCTGTTGTAAGATGTTGGAGCATATTGTAGTAAGCAACACCCTGAAGCATGTAGAGCAATACAGCATCTTAACAGACTGCCAGCATGGTTTCCGGATGAGAAGGAGCTGTGAGACACAACTATATATAGTCACGTTAGCCCACAAATTAGCCTCTAGCTGTACTATCATCTACCATTGCTGGATAGAGTCCTTCCTTTCAAACCGTTCACAACAAGTAGTGGTTGAGGGGTCATCATCCGACAGTGTTCCAGTTGTAAGCAGGGTTCCACAAGGTATAGTCCTGGGCCCCTTGCTTTTCCTCCTCTTCATTAACGACTTACCAGAAAACATCTGTTAAAAAACAAGACTCTTTGTCGACGACTGCATTGTTAACAGTATCGAAAGAAGTACCACAGATTGTGAAGCACTCCAACAGGACCTGCAAACATTAACTGACCTGGCACACAAGTGAAGCATGGAATTTCATCCACAAAAATGAAGCACCCTCAGCATAACAAGATCTCACAACCCCACCAGATTCCAAAATTCCAATACGGTTAGGTCTAACCTGGACTACTGTGCTACAGTATGGAGTCCCCATCACAAAGACCAGATAGGGAAAGTGGAGATGGTCCAAAGACAAGCTGCTCATTATACCACCCACAGATACAGGAACACCAGCGGAAACGCCGAAAAGTGGAGATGGTCCAAAGACAAGCTGCTCGTTATACCACCCACAGATACAGGAACACCAGCGGAAAGTGGAGATGGTCCAAAGACAAGATGCTCGTTATACCACCCACAGATACAGGAACACCAGCAGTGTATCAAACATGATTGAACATCTCTGAAGTGGAAACCCCTTGAAAGCAGAAGATCCAAATTGCAACTGAACCTGCTTTACAAGGTGGTTAATGACCTAGTCGACATCCCAGCATACGACTACTTAACCCCATCCACAGCTAGGACCAGATCAGCCCATTCAAAGAAGTACAGACAGTTTTCAACTTCAGATGTCTAAAACACAGTTTCTTCCCCAGGACAGTACCCCTGTGGAACTCTCTTCCAGCCACCGCGGCTGAGACTCCCTCCTTGGTATCCTTCAAGAGGGAGGTATCCATTCTCTCCTACTAAGTCAGGGCCCATTCAAGTTGTCAAGTAGGCCATGGAAATGGAGCTATGCCGTCGGAGACATATGGGCCCTGGTTCCGCCACGGAAGCTGAATTGGTTTAGTACTCGATGGGTGAAAAGCGATTGGGAACACTTTCTACTTTCTTTCTTTTTATTATTACTTTATGTATACCCCTCCCCAAACCGTATTTATCATTGAATTTATTATAAATTTGTTAAACCCTCTATATGGTCTGTGTATTATGTCTTATTTATTTCTTCTACCTATCTATCATCTCTTTTATTTCATCTTCTTAGCATTACTAGTGAAGTCAATTTTGTTGAATTATGGTAAAATTTTAGATGACAGTTCAACGTACACATGTAGATGTTCAGTTCAGTTCTTTACAATCTTCTCCAAAGGATGGCATGCTTTCACAGTACCTTACCTGATCAGTAAGATATTGCGAGAGTGCGTTTGAAAAACTCGGGACGTGACCCCACGGGGAGTCGAACACGCTACTTAGGGAACTATTATTCTGGAACGATAGTCAGTTATGCTAACCACTCAACCATCGCAGCTCAGACAGTTTGTTTACTCAGAATTACACATGTACAATGTCCTGTCAATCAGTGAGCTCGCCATGCCAAAACTGGAGCGTCAAATTAAGAGTTACCAACTCATAATTCGTTTTACGCATATTCAAACATGGGTATATTAAGAACCCATGAATAAACATGTTTAATTGGCGCATATACATAATTACTGCCTGGTTGCCGGGATCACTGGGTGTCATAGATGTGTTCTTTCCCTTAGCTTTTTTGTTTTGTCAGACATGGTTGTAAACAGAGAAGTTCCATGTATTGGAGCTATCATAATCCGAGCACAATAATGTTTGTTTATTTGAATGGCATTTTAAGTCTTTTTAGCAATTGTTAAAGAACCATATGAATCTATTTGTTAGCAAGAGTATGACAGGTTCCCAGATTCCATTGTATCCTTCTCCTCTGTCTGGAGCGGCTCTAAATAACCTATGATGTGTTTAGTGAGAAACTATCGTATCTTGTTCTTTATTTATGTATAGTTACAACAGTTTCTCACAATTTAACCCTCGTGTTGATAATTGAGCTGTTAAACTACATTCAGTTCACTGCCTGCATGCTGATATTATATCCTCAGTGTTAATGTTGTTGCTGTGTTGATTAAGCCAAGTGCTGTAGATAGATCGAGGGCAAATAATCATTTATTATTGATAGCAGTCAAGTTAAAATCTATAAAACTGTTCTGGTATGTTGAATTTTACAACTGAATTGTTGTAATTTAATAGGGAAACATTCTTTCTTTATTGTGATATTTTCTCCAGTTTGAAAGTCTTGATAATATCATGTTGTTTTAAATGATGTCCTGAAATCCTTGCAAGAAAGCAACCAATCATGTTTTATCTTAAATTACCCTTGAGAGTCAATAACAGTCTTAGATTATAATTGCTTCCCTTTAAGTCCAATAAATTGATTAACATGCAGAACAAACAAGTGACAATTAACAGAGTTACTTTAGGCCAAAAAATAAATAAGTCTGTTTCTGGTCTTTTCCCCCAAAAAAATGTGGTAGGTAGGTAGGAAAATCCCTATTTTTAAGGACCCGACCCTAAACTTTTTAGGGCACAAAAAACATTTTTTTTTTTTATATTTTTTTAATTAATCCTTACTATACTAAATTCAAATAAAGAACATGAAAAGCATGTTTTCTTGAACATATTACATAATATGAGTGATGAGTTTTCCACAACATGCCTTAAAAACCTAAAACGTTTAGGGTCGGGGCCTTAAAAATAGGGTCGGTCGGAAGACCAGAAACAAACTTCTTTTTTTTTTTGGCCTTATTACATAACAACTGAATATACAAGAGCAGAAAACTGTGATTATTAAGTCATAATTTACGTAACATATACAGTAAAAGTCCTATTAAATGCCCCCTCCCCACCAACCCGTCTAATAAAAGCGTCCCTCCTCCTCAACCCCACATTGATAGTCAAAAAGGGAATTTATAAAGTATGATCTAAATCTGCAGATATTATACACATAGAATGATAGCAAAACACAGATAACACATCAATACAATGTATTTATTTAAACCTTTTTACACAGTAATTAACTCGGTATTTATCATTTAAAGGGACACAGTCCGTAAGTAAGCAGATATTGAGCATAACCAAATAACTGTCTGACTTTTATTCAGTGAAATGTATACATGAAAACATGAGGATAGACCCTAAGAAGTATGTAGGAATACATTTGTGAGTTTGAAAAAAAAGAAGTTTTAATTATTATATGTAAATAAAGTGGGACCAACAATATTTACCTTTCCTGTGATCACGTGACTTCCATTAGCGCATTTATTATAAGGTTTTCACCATAGTATGTATTGCGTAATATGTATAGCCCGCTTAGCTCAGTCAGGAGCGATATCGACCACTTTACACTCACGCACGCTATTATTACTGCGAGTGCAAAGGAAAGTGTAATTTTAGTTTGGGCTGTGAGTTCAAACGCACAAAGTGGATTTACCTTTTTTTGTACCACGATTGAATTCCGTTAAACAATCTTGCTTTTAATTAGTAAATATTCAATAATGTTTAGTGTGTAATGTTTACGAACATAATTATTGTGTGTTTTATATGCTAAAAGTTACGGACAGTGTCCCTTTAATTATTAAAAAAGATAACTTTTTTAACCTAAATTAAAAGACCCCCTTTTGCAAAAGCATTTTTAAAATGTAATGCACCTTGGGGTGTTTAATTAATTAATAGGGCTTTATGAGTACTCCAGATTTTACACGATCAATAGAACTTAGTACTAAACTTTTTTAAGTACAATTATTATAGTTTACTGTTTTATATTATTCCTGCACCAAATGATCAGTAAATCTCATTTGAAGTACCGAGTACTGAAGGATCGATGTTTGGACACCAAGTAAATATACATAGATTTGAAGATAGAGTGTTTGCGCTTGTCATTGTCCCCTGTACAAATAAGGATGACATTGTTGATATATTTGTCGTTGTGTCCTAATCCTCAATGTAAATTGTTCATGTACTCAGTAGTTGATGGTTTTATTTTGCTTCCCTACGCCAGACAGTATGTACAAAGTTTGTGGTAGAATAATAACTTTCCCATTACAAAAAAGTATTGCTTAACTCTACTGTTTAAAGGGACACACGGCAATCTTGAGGTTTATATCAAGAATTAAAAGTAGCACCTCAATTTATATATAATCATGTATCATTTTGACTTTTTATATAATTAAATTACAAAAGAGTTTTCAATTTTGTTTGTTATTCTATCATTTTTAGCTCTGCTGGCCTCTGGCCAGTAGAGTTATGGGATAACGAGTTTTCCGTCGTCGTCCGTCCATTAACATTTGCCTTGTGAACACTCTAGGGCCTTCATTATTAATAGGATCTTTACGGAACTTACGTGTCTTTATATCAATGAAAGCTTGGACAGGTTTGAAAACCAGCCAGATCGGATTAATTTCACCGGAGTTATGGCCCTTGTTTTGCTGAAAAATGCCATACATGTGTATTAAGCCTAGTGAACACTCTAGCACCTTATAGCTCGACTTGTAAGTGAGGAAGTGTCGATTCTTACGGATGGCAGGAGGTGTACAGTACTGGTTATACCTAGGAAAAGTGGGTGGTCTGCCTCCACCACAAAAAATTGACTGTCATATATAACCTTACATGTGTTGAAAATGACGTAAACACCATACAAACAAATCATTTATTATTTGATCTTTACCAAACTTGCACATATTGTTAATACCAATGAAAGCTTCGACAAGTTCGAAAACCAGCTAAATTGGGTCAGTAACACCAGAGTTATGGAACACCAGAGTTATGGCCCTTGATTTGCTGAAAAATGCCATTTACTGCCTTGTGAACACTCTAGCACCTTCATTTATTATTTGATCTTTACCAAACTTGTACAGATTTTTAATATCAATAAAAGCTCGGACGAGTTCGAAAACCAGCCAAATGGGATTACTAACAGCAGAGATATGGACCTTGTTTTTCTGAAAAAAGCAATATTCTGCCTTGTGAACACTTTAGCACCTTTATTTATTATTTGATCTTTACCAAACTTACATAGATTGTTGATATCAATGTAAGCTCAGACCAATTTGAAAACAGGCCATATCATATTAGTAACACCGAAGTTACGGCCCTTGATTTAGTTAAAAATGTTTATTTTGACTCAATAAGACGATAGGCTTTCGTTTGGCCAGATTTGAATGAAACTTTGCAGGGATGATCAGTACCAAGTCTAGTTATGTATGTCATCACCGTGCTCCAGTTGAATGATTTTTGGCAGAATTATGGCCCTTTAATACACAAACTTTGTCCTGACTTTTCCTGAACTCCTGGCTGGATTTCAGCGAAACTTTGCAGGGATGTTCAGTACCAGGCCTAGCGATGCATATCATCACTATATTTTGCTTGAATGATTTTTGGCTGAGTTATGGCCCTTTAAAGGTTTTACTACACAAACTTTATCTGGACTATTTCTCTTGAACCCTTGGCTGGGTTTCAACGAAACTTTGCAGGGATGATCAGTACCAAGCCTACTTATGCATGTCATCGCCGTTTTGGCTGAGTTATGGCCCTTTAAAGGTTTTAATACACATATTTTGTCCGGACTACTTTCTCCTGAACCTCTGACCGGATCTCAGTGTAACTTTGCAGGGATGATCAGTACTAATCCTAGTTGTGCATGTCATTGCCGTGTTCCGGTTGAATGATTTTTTCGCATGTTGTTGTCGTGTTCCCCATCAAAGACTCCATATAGCAAGTAGAGCTATACAGGCCCTCTTGCGCCTCTTGTTTAAGTACATTATTGGTGCAATATAATCAGTAGTTAGTAATATGTAAAAACAATTTGCCTTGAACTATTCTAATAATTAATATAACATCATGATTCCAAATATGCAGGAATCAAGTTTGCTGTGGAACTAGCATTACCAAAAAAAAAAAAAGAAGATGTCCTGGGTATTAAAAATAAAGGATAACGTTATGTTCTCAACTATTTTCTTCATGTTGCTTTCCATTTAAACTTAAATTTTGTCTAAATTGTCAGTACATTGTTTTTTTATTAACCCTGGGCTGTTTTTCACTTCATTCTAAAATTGTTAGATTTATTTATCTTTCCAGGTATCTCGAACAAATTAGACAGAAATAAAATTACCTTTATTAGATAATGCTTCTTGGGTCAGGCGCCATACACCTTTGTCACAGTTCTTTAGATATTGGTCTAAAGGTTACCGTGGCATTGCTTCTGATACTTTTTATTTTCATTGTTTTTCTATTTACAGGAGGTACTATTTTGAGGTGAAAAGACTGGAAGATGGCTTTGACATATCAGGTGTAAATTCTCCACAACTGTTCCACCCACCCCTCAAATCTGTAAGCATAACATTATAACACTAGATGTAGTCGATAGTGAGCCATCGCAGATCCCCACCTTTTTGAAGTGCAAGTCAGAGATACATGGATTATCTCCCCTAGCTCCGTTTTCCAACATTGCATTAACATTTCTCATAAGTCTCATGCACATCCCTGGCAATATGCCAATCAACCCCCAAAGTTTGTATCTGCCATACATCATGATAAGCAATTTACCATAGCTTAATGGTAAATTAACAATAAAAGTTATAATTTCCCAATTTTATTTCCTTAATATTTACACATTTATGTATAGCTATTAAGGAAAAATGCCTATGAAGGTCAAGGATACACATTTTAACCCGTGATAAATACTTGTAGATTGTTGTGTTTCTTTAATCTTGCCAATAATAATGTATGGTTTAAAAAGCGTGGGGGGAAAAGTTTTAACATATTATTTGTTTATGTTTGCATTATTTTGCCTTGACTGTAATCCCAGATTACATGGACATGTTCAATACATGTTTTATATTGTAAGACGCTTCCACATTTATTATAAATAGATATATGCGAGGGCCAAAATAAATATTTAATTTTTCTCATTTTCGTACACATATAAAAGGACTTTGACACCAGTTTCTGTTCAATATTCCAATTCTTAAAGTCCGATTTTAATTAGGGCCAAAATAAATATTTAATTTTTCTCATTTTCGTACACATATAAAAGGACTTTGACACTAGTTTCCGTTCAATATTCCAATTCTTCAAGTCCGATTTTAATTAAACTTTGAATAAATATATGTTACTATTTGGGTTTATTTAAAGATCAAATTGGGTGTCAGTTGTACAAAGGTCAAGGTCGCATTGTCCTCAATTAAATGTCTAATATATATATGATTTATCGAAACTGTATAATGTTACTTTTCAAGTCAGTTGGCATTTACTTGTGTTGGTGTCTGAGTTGGTTAAATGCATGCAGTTTCAATGCAGATTTTTTTTATGAATGTTGGGAGGAAAACCTAATTTTTGGCATTTGGTATATGGCATTATGACATTAAAAAATGTCCAAAAAAAACCTCTATGGCAACTTGCAAAAAGTTCTTGGACAAATTCATTGCTGTCAACATTAATGGCCTTTTATTATTTTCCTTTTCCACTGTCATTATAATGCATTTGATTTGCCATTTACCAGTTACCCTTTGCCCAGAAAACTATCTGGGATTTGGTCGAAGAGCCTTCCCCGTACAGTCAGAATATATGTAACCCTAAACAGAATGAAACGAAAGAGGTAGGTGACCGAAGAGCACCTAGTTAGAGTCACCTGGTTTATTGCATACATAGGCTGGTGTGTCTTTGCAGGAGATGGTGGAAGATGCACAATGTGTAACTGCTTTTTGCAAAATATTAACCTTGAGGCCTTAATAGAAATGTGTGTGTTTCCCTTAACTCGTAATTTGTGACCTATAATTTAGCTGCCTATCTTACATTTTCCCCCATTTTTTTTTTTTAATTTCTGTAATTGTCTGGTGTAATGATAGCTGCGAAAATCATAGCTCTTATGGTGTGTACCTATCGTAGATCTATTACGCGATCCTTTATAGAATAGGTATTGACCCATCAAGAGCGGTTTCTGAAGACATCTATCAATTTGCTTGCATAACAACCGCCGTATTTGGAACTTTGAACCTGCCTACAACTGACACAAAAAAACGGAATATGTCAGGTGCATGATAAGGGCGGGGTTAAGTTTCCAATATGGAATGACACAGCGAGAGAAATTTCGAAAGGTTAACATTCAAGAAAAATATACCTGCTGAATCATAGACTGAGTCGTACAAAAATGCCTTGATCAACGAGATATAATTAATTCTTCTCTTTGGTCAGATTTATGCATGTACTTGTGGTATTATTAAGCTTTTGTCTATTGAAATATGGTGTTTGTTTATGCAGGCATTGCATGGCGTATTCAGAAACGTTGCCGGTAAAGTGTGTATGGGAGTCAATATGGGGTCTGAGTATCATTCAAGGCATGGGTATCATGGCTGTATGGTAGGTTCATGGCTCTATGGTAGGTTCATGGCTCTATGGTTGGTTCATACTACCATAGAGCCATGATTCTCACGTTTCGTGAAATGATGGTATTGGGTAAAAAACACACAATAATACAAAAAAAAATTAATTTTAACTCGTATACTGTGATTGTGACTGCAAAAAATTAATTACAGGCCGACATGGACATATTGTACCGTATTTACTTTAGACCATTATTGGAAACACACATATTTGTTTTTGCTTCAATAGTTGCCGTTTACTTTAATATACAGACCAACAGTGGGTCACGTTCCTGGCAATGCTTTAGTGGTTTGTTTTATTCTGTTATTTCCTCTGTAGCGATCCACACTCCAGTATGACGGCCTCCATGACAGGGCTCTCAAGCACTACTTCAGTCAGGCAGACGTCAAGACTCGCATCACACAGATGCATCCGGTAAGCATTTAATCAGGGCCATCTTTCTGATGCGCCATCTTTCTGTCTAGTAATCTCTTAGTGTCACAGGCATTCTAGTGGCCTTGATAGCTCAGTGGATGAGGTCTTTGCAGGGGTTCGCTCCCTGGCGGAGGCACGTCTAATGGGAAACTTCATCCTTCAGCTCATCTCCCTCTCAGATTGCTGTCTCCATATAACCTAATACAATGTTTTAACAGCTAATACAATGTTTTAACAGGATGAAGTACATGTAAACTATTAACCTTTTCAGTGCCAAATGTATCAGTTCCTAGTGTTGAATGTGTTTTGTACATTTTGATAAATAGCAAGATATATCAACTTGATATTTTGACTTCAAATAAATTAATCCAATGATTGAGGTTCAAAAGCTTAAATAAATGCTTCTGTTTATCTTGGTGTACAGAAAACAGTATTAAAGATATAATTATGAAAGGAATGCTTTACTTTATATTTTTCCGAATTTTAAAATTCCCAATTTTATGAAAAATCACGCTAAAATTCCCAACTGAGAAGGTATGGGTTATGTTCCCAAAAAATAGGAAAAAAAACTGAAGTAACGGTATATGTTTATGGGAGAAAATTATTTATATACATTGCATTACATTATGCTGAGTTTCACACATTACATGTGTCTGATTGGTCGACAAAATTGTCTTCTGAGCCGAAAAGCTAAATTAATTAAATTATTTACCAAGTTAGAATGTATTGTTTTGATTTGCAAATTTATCAAGGTTTACTGTAATTCTTTGAAGCTTTCAAATAACTCTTTACTGATAGAGTGAAGGATCTTTACTGATAGAGTGAAGGATCTTTACTGATAGAGTGAAGGATCTCTACTGATAGAGTGAAGGATCTCTACTGATAGAGTGAAGGATCTTTACTGATAGAGTGAAGGATCTTTACTGATAGAGTGAAGGATCTTTACTGATACATTTTCACATGACTGCAGAGTCATTGTATTGGTTAAAGCAATTAAATATATAAAACATGTCATGTGATTTTGTATTTGGGAACATTTAACATTCTATTTTATTACCATACCATACTGTAAGCAAGGTTTTGTTGCTTTTTTGCATATTTGTTACATTTTCCTGACTGTTATGGCTTCATTTCAACTGTATTAATGCGTATGGTTTTAGGAATGTCAAAGAAATTTGGATACTAGTAATAAAATTTAAGCAATATAAACTTAAATTATAAATTATAAATTTAAAATACATCTAGGTAAATGAAAGAGTTTTACTGAAAATAAATACCAATTCCTTAATGTTATAGGATTAAACATATCCTGTATATCGTATGGTATCTGACTATCTGTAGTTTCATGATGTTGATATTTCAATGAAAAATACATTTATTTACATTAATATAATGACATTTCTATCATATGAGTGAAAGATTGGGATATCTAAGGGAAAGAAAATTCATTATTGCTGAATATTAATAACTAACTCCAAGCACAAATTTAAAATAACTTACTGTGACATTGAGTAATGACGTCAATAAAGAGTTGCTGACGTCAACGTCATCCGCCGATAATGTTCAATAAAGCGAAACATTTCAGTAAAAATCATTTCGATAAAATCATAAATAAATAAAATGAATTAGATTATTTAACTGCTAAGTTCGATTACAGGGAAATCCTTCACTCTATGGTAGGCATGTTTTTTTCACTTGCATCCACTCGTTTGTGAAAAAAACACGCCTACCATCTCATGAAAGATTTCCCTATAATCGATCCCAGCAGTTAAATAATCTCTGTTTAATCGAAGTTTTAGCATTTACCAAAATTATTTTTGCAGTGAACCCTCCTTATAATAATTGTTTGGGACACTTGTTTTAGCAAAAGGTTTTTCAGTATTAACATAAAGAATTTTGATAATACTTAAATAATTATATATCACTGAAATGTTATTTTTTAGTGGCAAGTTTTGAAAATTTGTTGAAAAATAAATATTTTTTTTACAAAATACTTTGATAGGGCTTTTCCCAAGTTGTTGCTGGGACAACACAAATTAGGGGAAAAAATGTAGATTAAGGGGGAATTGACCTATTCGAAAATTTAAGGGTACGCATATGAACTATATATATTTGTAAATTTGAAGATATTTGCGATTTGAATCTGAATTTTGTTTTGCCGTTATTTAAACATGTTTTTAATAATAACGTCTTAAATATGCCTATGTTTGACTTTTTTCATAAAAGTCCTGTTGTACCCAGTTTTCAACGTTTTTGACATTTTTAGAGTGTTAGGCTAGTCACATGTAATTACTTTTTATATCAAACTGTTCGTCTTGATGAGACCTTTCAAATGATATATAAATTATTTCATTTACAATAAGACATACAATATTATTTATATAATTCCTTTTTCTTTCACCGATTTTTTACCGTGAAATTTTAAGAAAAAACAAAGTTAAAGCCTTTTATCTTTTAAACGGCTTCATAAAAAACTGCACAATTTTAATATGTTTTAAGGAATTTAATTTCCTATCGGAGTATAAAATAAAATTTGCTAGTCATCGGAATATTTTTTTCAGTATTCTTGTTTTATTAACATAATACCCTTCGAAAAAGACGTCGCGTCATGAAAATAACGTCGACGTCGACTGTATTTGTATTAAAGGTACATTGTACATGTTGGTGATGTATTAACAATTATTTTGTGATAATTACCTCTTCGTATATTAATTATAGTTACCGTCTAGATGGACTCTACATGTTACTCAATATAAATTGCTGAAGGTTTTTAGCAATTCGTCAATTTCATTGACTGAAATATAACTTATATTAAATATATGTGATTAAATATATGTACGTGAAAACAGACAGTAATGAGTTGTTCGTGATTTTTCAAAAGCTAGCGGTTTCGCCTATCCAATCCATGTATTGTTTCAAAGATGTCAACAAGAGTATAACACATGCATTACAATATAATACTAATATGAGTAATACAAATAGTATTTATACATTATATACGCATGCATAATATGAAAGCAGAATATAATTAAAGTATGCATTTAAATTGTATAAGTGCATTTATGGCATACCAGCCATTAGCTTTAATACTATTAATAAACAGGAAAGACATATTGGTCCATTTATCGAAAAAACTTGTCTCAAGGCGACTGCGGATGAAAATATGATAACTCTTCAACATCTGAGTAACAACACCACAGCAACACCCGGTCAGCATATGGAATTCCAGTTTCAGCTGGAAGAGACATTCAATCTATTTGAAACAGACTGCAATTGTTTTCTATATTCAACAAATATTGACGACATAACGGCTCTTAAACAAAAGCCTGATCTGGTTTATTGTTGTGTGTTTGTACAATGTTTTATTGGATGATAACTCGTTTCTTAACTCTTAATGTTGTACATTAATGTGAATTTGTGTTACAAATTGCTTAATTTATAACTTAAAGGGACACTCGGCAATTTTGATGTTTTAAACTCGTGGCATCTCGTTAGTTTTTCTACATAACCTGCATATCTGCAAATCATTATAAATAATTATTCATTAGTTCATGTCAAAGTAAATAGTTTTTTTACTACTAATTGCTGATTATTACGGTGTCCTGTTAGGGACAACTTACCATCGCACCTTTCCACCGAGCATCGACCTAGATCGATGGTAAGATGCGATGGTAAGATGCGATGGTCGATGGTAAGATGGACCATCGACCATCGCATCTTACCATCGATCATCACATCTTACCATCGATGGTAAGATGCGATGGTAACATGGCCCTAACCGGACACCGTAGATTATAGTGTAGCGATAATATTTTAGGCTACGGTTGAATAACGAAGAAATAATGAAAACTCCAAATTGTATTATATTAATATATGCCAGCAGATATAACGTCAAACTGATACTGAATTGATAAATCGAGGTGAAAATAATTATTGTAAATTGTCTTGTATCCCATTAAAACATTATTATCATGTACTCTTTGTAATGAGTATACACATGAATTCCAGTTCCAAATTCGTGATTTCACTTAGGAAATACATATGAATAGCATAAGAAACTGTAACAAATCATCAAATAGAATGTAATCGTGTGTACCCCAGAAAACGACTATATACAAACTATCTAGCAATGCGGTGTATATATTTCTAACCAATATATGAGTATACTCATAAATAAGTATTACAGATGTTTCAGAATTAATAATAATATATAAATATACAACTGATCAACATATATCACATATTCAGGAGAACACAGTTTAAATTCAAAGTCTACATAGAATGCGCACAACGATATAAAGTTGCTGCCATTACAGCCACGTGGGACGATGCAACAACTGTCGTCTGGATCTTTTGAGTTACAGTCACGTGCTCTATGTATGATACCAGAAAACTCGTCTGCAACAGCGTGTATGAATACAAATAACGACATTGGCCAGTTCATGTTCGATGAGACCTTGTTTTTTTTTTAGATGAATAATAATATTACGGCACGTCGACACATAAACAGGTCATATTGTGCGCAAAAAATAATGAAAGATGAAGAAATGAAGTATTAATTCAAAATTAATGTAAATATATAAAGACAAAACTATTAAAAAATAAGGGAGCGGAAGGTAAAACACGTGTTTTATTGCACGACAGTGTCACCTGATTTTTAAAGCAATATACTGAAAGGAAAAAGAAACGCATAACGGGTATTTCCGCTATATATTGTATGTTCAGTATGCTACTGCTAATCAAATGATACAGGGCGACATTAGGCCTGTCCTTTCGGAAAGAAGGTTTAAACAGCACCGAACACACCAATGGTTACTCCTTTAAAGTTTCATTATCGACAAAACGCGCATTTGGCTCAAGCAGGTGAGCAAACTTAGGATTTAAACATTGCAATCGCTAAATAAAACATTACACATAATACTGAAATGGCTTGACTTTTTCAAGCCAAACTTCAACATTTATGAATTTCGTGCAACAAAGTATACTTTGATTAAATGTCTGCTACATGACAGAGTTGTCCTTTCTGTAATTAGTTGAAGCCCCTTTTTGTACACAACACGTTGAGATATATCTGGAATAGGGTTATCTAATAGTGTAGTATAGGCAATTTTTTGATTATGCGTTTCTTTTTCCTTTCAGTATATTTTGCTTCTGATAAAGCAGCGTCTGCTTATTTTAATTTTGTTTCAGTTAGCGAAAAGCATAATAAGAAAGCATTCTGTGTATTGTAAACGAAATGTGAAGTATAGTACTATGTTATACACTTTAATACATTATCCTTTATTTGTTGTGTGACTGACACTACACTTTTTATTAAAAAAAGCTTTGATAAATAATCAAACGATTAGTAGTCTCTAATTATGAGAAAACGGACAAACAGTTCATGAAAACATACGCTGTAATGATACAGAGTAGGATAAAAAAAGTTTACATGTTTAATAACAACATATATATCTTATGATATTTAGCATGATTGACGGCTGCCTGGAAATTGTATATACATTAAACGCACTTTTTAATGAACTTGAACTTATTGTTTTATCCTAGAGGTATACCAAATACATGTCCATAGTTATTGCGGTAATTTGAGATTCGAGCGAATTAGACATGATGCATGAAAATAAATAAATTATTAAGTTTTCACATAAACTCTAGAAAAGAAGAGAAAAAAAACGAACGGAAAAAGAAGTAGAAAATACGGAGCAGTATTTATCATTATCATTTAGGGTACCAGTGTTTGTTTCCAATGTTTGCGTCAACGTCGTTAGTCGTACACATATTATATTTACCACGCGACGTCGACAGAGACGCCTTCTTCGTAAGGGTATTATGGTTAATAAAATAAGAATACTGAAAAAAATATTCCGATGACTAGCAAATTTTATTTTATACTCCGATAGGAAATTAAATTCCCTAAAACATATTAAAATTGTGCAGTTTTTTATGAAGCCGTTTAAAAGATAAAAAGCTTTAACTTTGTTTTTTCTTAAAATTTCACGGTAAAAAATCGGTGAAAGAAATAGGAAATTATATAAATAATATTTTATGTCTTATTGTAAATGAAATATTTTATATATCAGTTGAAAGGTCTCATCAAGACGAACAGTTTGATATAAAAAGTAATTACATGTGACTAGCCTAACACTCTAAAAATGTCAAAAACGTTGAAAACTGGGTACAACGTGACTTTTATGAAAAACGTCAAACATAGCCATATTTAAGACGTTATGATTAAAAACATGTTTAAATAACGGCAAAACAAAATTCAGATTCAAATCGCAAATATCTTCAAATTTACAAATATATATAGTTCATATGCGTACCCTTAAATTTTCGAATAGGTCAATTCCCCCTTAAACTATATGGTTAACTGTATTGAAATTTTGAATTTTGCGACTGTAAATCGGTCGTTTAATGGGCTCAAATTTTGTTTAATGGCGACGCGATAGCGAGAGCGTGGCCGTTAAACACAATTTTGCGACCCTTAAAATAATGATATACTGTCGCAGAAGTCAAAAATTCAATACTGGTTAACTTGTTTCTAACGCATTTAATTATTTGTGACAGTTTTACTCCCAAACACATTGAAATAAAATGTAATGACGTCAGGTTTTTGATGGGTGAACGTCACATGACTGGATTTGTGACGAGTTATGCACTATTTAATAGTCGCAAATGTTTGAACATCAGCCAGTCGGATTGCAGGATTTTTGCCAAGTGTGTTAGGAAAAGGATTATTTGTTTTGAAATTTCCATTTTGGCATTGTGTAAGACTCTGGGTATAACATATAATCCCAGGGTTGATTTTACGACATTGCCAGTAATCTTATTTAGAAAGATAGCCATTATAATATCGGGCCTTTAATGTTAAAACAGATTATATTTAACTACGAGGTCTGATAACTTGTAAGGTATATATTTACACCTCGCTGTCAGGGTATTGCACCCTTGTGTATCAGGCCTTGAATGTATTAACAGATTATATTTAACTACAAGGTCTGATAACTTGTAAGGTATATATTTATAGCTCTGCCATGTCTGCTGTCAGGATATTGCACCCTTGTATACAAGTATTGTTTAACTTAGATACAGGCTATTTGAATGAATGAAATAGGTTTTTACATCCCACTAAACCATCATATAAGGTTATATGGGGACAGCAACCTCAGAGGGAGATGAGATGAAGGATGAAGTTTCCCATCAGACATCCCCCAACCATGGAGCCCACACAGGGCAGAGGTCTACAGCTCTAAAACGCAATGCTTTATCCACTGAGCTACTGAGACCGCTACAGAGCTTGTGGCAATGCTTTATCCACTAAGCTACTGAGACTGCTACAGAGCTTGTGGCAATGCTTTATTCACTGAGCTACTGAGACCGCTACAGAGCTTGTGGCAATGCTTTATCCACTGAGCTACTGAGACTGCTACAGAGCTTGTGGCAATGCTTTATCCACTGAGCTACTGAGACCGCTACAGAGCTTGTGGCAATGCTTTATCCACAGAGATACTGAGACTGCTACAGAGCTTGTGGCAATGCTTTATCCACTGAGCTACTGAGACCGCTACAGAGCTTGTGGCAATGCTTTATCCACTGAGCTACTGAGACTGCTACAGAGCATGTGGCAATGCTTTATCCACTGAGCTACTGAGACTTCTACAGAGCTTGTGGCAATGCTTTACCCACAGAGCTACTGAGACTGCTACAGAGCTTGTGGCAATGCTTTATCCACTGAGCTACTGAGACTTCTACAGAGCTTGTGGCAATGCTTTACCCACAGAGCTACTGAGACTGCTACAGAGCTTGTGGCAATGCTTTATCCACTGAGCTACTGAGACTTCTACAGAGCTTGTGGCAATGCTTTATCCACTGAGCTACTGAGACTTCTACAGAGCTTGTGGCAATGCTTTACCCACAGAGCTACTGAGACTGCTACAGAGCTTGTGGCAATGCTTTATCCACTGAGCTACTGAGACTGCTACAGAGGTTGTGAAACACTTAATTAATGAAGTTAAACAATATGATACCTCATTGCTTTTATAACAAAAAAATGATGTTGAAAATATGGAAAGTCATACCTGTATTTTTATATTTTGATAAGCTCTAATTTTGTTCAGGTAATTGTATCCCTTTTCGTGATCAGAAAAAATGTCACCAATGAAAGAAAAAAACAAGTTGTTTTCTTTCTAAAAAACAACAACAGTATGTGGACCTATGCTAGTATTTTAAAGTATGGCACTGGAAGTCAATTTTTCTTGAGGTTTTAAAATGATGAATGGAGGAAAACAATTTCTTTCCATATACATGTACAGTGTTTCAAGAGCAATTGTAAAATGTACATGATGATATTAATAGGTATTGTTGTATTAGAGAAATACAGTGTTTAATAAGTTAGCACTGCAAACTGATGTAAAATAGAGAAAGCAGAATAAGTTCTATACTTTTATTGATGCAATGTAATTACTGTAATAATAACTGAGTATGAATGTCTCCATGGGTACTCGGCTATCGTTGGTAATCCGCTATCCAAGATCAATACTGGTATCCAGCGAAACACAGGAAAATACGTAATTAGCCTTCAACTTCTGACATTATTTACTCCTTTGTCACAAAGATTGTAAAAGTAATGGTGAAATTACCGTATTTCCTCTAATAGTAGCACCTGGGGGCTAAAAGTGCGAAGGGGGTGCTACTATTATGGTTCAAGTTTTTCAATATATTTTACCTCCTTTCCCCGACTGTTTCCTTACAGAATTACTGTACGGCGATCTTTTACTGTGACACCGGTATTGACTAAACCTAAACCCGAAAATATACTGAGTATATCACTGTCATCACTCTGCATCTGTATGATACAATATCCGTCGAACTTGACAATTACAACACGGGTTGGTTGCCTATGAATGAAATAATAATAAAAGATAAACTAAATAATAAATTGAAAGAAAGGAGACAAATAAAAGCGGTAATTTGTATTGATGATGATAGCGCTTTAAGGTTTATGTCTTAGACCATACCGGTGTCGTGGTAAAAAAACTCCCGTAATCAAATCCATTAGCGGTAAAGACGAAATAAAATTGTGTTTTTTCGGAACTTTTGGATTTTTGAAGAAGGCAAGGTTTCTTAAAACAGGTGGGGGCGCTTCTATTAGGGAAGGCGCTACTAATAGAGGAAATACGGTATATACAGCTATACAGTAGTTTTTCAACTGTGTCAGAGAAAAAAAGTTTAAAAGATGGTGCAAGTAAAACTAAGTATTTTCTGTTACAGGCTGACCACCCTGACATGCGGGAGGAAGACATGAAGAGACTATTAAAACGTTACATGTACAAGAACAGATTTGTTGTAAGTGTTTTATAAAACCAGACTAATCACTGATAATTATCTAACATGCTATTAGGCCCAAACAAAAAAAATAGGTGTGTTTTCACAAACCCGCCTTCCCCTATTAAACTGACCCTACAGTTTTTAATTGATCAATTAAATACTTTTTAGGTCTGCTGGCCAGTAGCGCTTATGTCATGGTCTTTTGTTCGTCGTCCGTCATCCGTTAACTTTTCGATGTCGACACTTTAGCGCCTTGCATTTTCCATCTGATCTTTACCAAACTTTACCAGATTGTTAATATCAGTGCATGCTCAGGCAAGTTCAAAAACCAGCCAGATTGAATGAGTAACACCGGAGTTATTGCCCTTGAATTAACGAAAATTGCTATATTTTGTCTTGTCAACACTCTAGCGCCTCCAGTTTTCATCTGATCATTACCAAGCTTTACCAGATTATTAATGTCTGATTGCTCAGACAAATGCGAAAACCAGCGAGATCAGCCCAGAAACACCGGAGTTATTTCCCTTGAATTATTGAACAATTCGTTAACTTTTTCATGTCAACACTCTATCACCTTCATTTTTCATCCGATCTTTACCAAACTTTATCAGATTATTAGTATCAATGAAAGCTTGATCGAGTTCGAAAACCAGCCAGTTCGGACCAGTAATACCAGAGTTTATGCCCTTGAATTATTGAAAAAGATATGTTGAGTTTTTGATGTCAACACTCTAGCACCTTTGTTTTTCATCTGATCTTTAACAAACTTTACCAGATTGTTAATATCAATGAAAGCTTGGACGAGTTGAAAAACCAGCGAGATCGAACTAGTAACACTGGGGTTATTGCCCTTGAATTAACAAAAATTGCTATTATTTTGTCTTGTCAACACTCTGTCACCTCCATTTTTCTTCCGATCTTTACCAAACTTTACCAGATTATTAATATTAATGAAAGCCCAGACAAGTTCGAAAACCAGCCAGATCGGACCAGTAACGCCGAAGTTATTGTCCTTGAATTATTGAAAAATGGGTTAACTTTTTGATGAACTTTTTGATGTCAACACTCTAGTACCTTTGTTTTTTGTCCGATCTTTACTAAACTTTACCAGATTGTTAATATCAATGAAAGCTTGGATGAATTCAAAAACCAACCAGATCGGAACAGTAACACCGGAGTTATTGGCCTTGAATTAATAAAAATTGCTAGATCTTATCTTGTCAACAATCTAGTGCCTCCATTTTGCATCCTACCTTTACCAAGCTTTGCCGGATTATTAATATTGACAAAAACTCGGTTAAGTTCAAAAACCAGCTGGATAGGACCAGTAACACCAAAGTTATGGCCCCTGAATTATTGAAAAAAGTGTTAACTTTTTGATGTCAACACTCTAGCACCTACGTTTTTCTTCTGATCTTTATCAAACTTTACCAGATTGTTATGATAGGGCCTTCATTTTTCCGTATTTCAGCAAAACTTTGCAGGGATGATCAGTACCAAGCCTAGTTGTGCATATATCTTCACCTTTTTCCAGTTGAATGAATTTTGGCAGAGTTGTGGCCCTTTAAAGGTTTTAATACACATAATTTGTCTGCACTAGTTCTAACCCCAGAGCGGATTTCAGCAAAACCTTGCAGGGATGATCAGTAACAAGCCTAGTTGTGCATATCACCACCTTGTTCTGGTTGAAAGATTTTTGGCAGAGTTATGGCCCTTTAAAGGTTTTACTACGCAAACTTTGTCCGGACTAGTTCTCCTGAACCCCTGGCCGGATTTTAACGAAACTTGGCAAGGATGATCAATTGTTAGCATTGGGTCAAGGGTTTAAGTTT
Organism: Cyrtodaria siliqua; assembly: GCA_037043455.1. Taxonomy (NCBI): domain Eukaryota; kingdom Metazoa; phylum Mollusca; class Bivalvia; order Adapedonta; family Hiatellidae; genus Cyrtodaria; species Cyrtodaria siliqua. Next base: position 9,496 of record JAWPHD010006178.1, on the reverse strand, counting down.
CTGTTGTGGGTGTTGTTGTTTTTTGTTGTTTTTTTGCAATGTTTTAAAGATAGGAATTTTAGGACGACAACCCTTGATATAAGAGCCGTTTTAACCAGTAGAGCATCCACAGGCCCTCTTGGGCCTCTTGTTTTGTATTTTCTTTTTGGAAATTTCTTGAACATTTTAGATAGAGCAACAAACATGTCATATGCCAACTCCTATCTCAGCTTAAGTATTCAAATATAATGCTGCTGTTTGATGGATACTCATATAAACTGTAAAAGTATGCAACAACAAAAATCAAACTAATCTACCTACCTACCTACCATAATTTTTTTGGCCGTTAGTGGAAACACACTTTTTTCTTTGGCCTTACTAATTCTGCTTTTAAAGTTGTGGCATTAACTGATGTAGTGGTAATTCACCTTTACACATTTCTGTTACAAAGGACCATTTGTATATAGCTAATACTATTATATTATAAACTGGAATACATTAATTAAGTCGCATTAACATAAGTTATCATTTGAAAGGAAAGAGGGCTGGCGTGGCACAGTCGGTAGCGCGGCGGATTTGTAACCCGAGGCCCCGGGTTCAATCCTCCGTGGTGCCACTGAGTTCCGTCGGTGTGTTCTTGGGCAAGACACCTTCCCTTAGCCCCGTCCGTCGGATGGGGACGTAAACCGGGCTGTCCCATGTATCGGTCTATCCGCCGAGCACGTTAAAGAACCATAGGAATCTATTCGATAATAAGAGTAGGGCAGGTTCCCGGATTCCTTTGTTTCCTTCCCCTCTCTCTGGAGCGGCTCTAAATAACCTATACTGTGTTGATGAGCCGTTGAACAACATTCAATTCAATTCAATTGAAAGGAAAAAAGGACTTTATCCAGTTTGATCAACTATTTAATTGTTCACCAGTTTTGTTTGTTCTTAAGCATGTATTCACCAGATGCATGCTTCTGCCAAGCAGTGAGCTTTCATATGAGCATCACCATGGCAACATTTCACTGCAGTGAAAAATAAGTTCTGTCACTTTAACAAATTGTCGTTGTCTCACTTTAACAAGTTGTCGTTTAGTTGCTTCTCTCATTTCCTTCTTATTCTCATCAAAGATGAAATATGTTTTAAGTTGCAAACATTTAGATTCAGAATAGATAAATACTTGATACTCCCTATTTATAAGAACTGTCCTTGTCTGCAAGATCATTTTTATTGTGTCGCTTGCATAGCATGTCCATCCGTTCATTGTCCGTCACACTTCAGCCTGCAACCTAACTTTGGCCATAACTTAAAAAGTTTGTGACCTATTTTCATGAAACTTCACACACATGTTCATCTTACCTTAATGTATGTTATTATATATGTCCAGTAACTCTGACTTTCATTTTGGCAGAGTAATGCCCCTTTTCATAAAACTTAAACCTGCTACCTAACCGAGCTCACAAAATTTACTGCTCCTGGCAGGCCACACAAAGTTCTGTGAAACACCCTTCTAGTTTAATATATAAGACTCCTGAAAGGGTATTTGGTTTAATATGATGTCAAGAAACAATTTCCTATCATTGCAAATGAAAGTTATGTTTACGTTTTGATGTGGAGTTTTGCTTTCTGCTTCAATCTCGGCTCTTTTCAAAGTAGCTGCGTCTGCCTGTTAACATGTTCCGCTAATAACATGCCATATTCACCCTCATCAAAGCCCCCAATCATGGGGACAACCGGACATTCCCTCATCAACTCTCCACAGAAGGTTGTAGGATATAACCTTAACACAATCAACATGGCGACCAGTGAATATGGCAACAGGACACAGGCATGGCAACCACGAGCATCATCATCTTCCGAAAAGGTTACAGCTATGTACCTGCAATACTGCATGAGTTTGTGGCATGTGTTGGTCACGTGTGTGTGTATGTGTATCATTGTTTGTTGTTTTTGCTATTATAGGTCACGTGTGCATAATTGTTGATTGTTTTTGCTATTGTATTTTACATACCTGTATATATGCTTGAGTCTGTAGCTTTTTATCTACTGATCTGTCTTTATTTTTGGCTCTACTGGCCAATGACCCTAGGACTTATGCCATGATCTGTTGTCCTTCATCCATCCATCGTCCGTCCGCCGTTCGTTAATTTTTTTGATGTCAACACTCAAGCACCGTTTTGCATCCAATCTTTACCAAACTTGGCCAGAGTCTTAATCTTGATGAAAGCTGGGACGAGTCTGAAAATCACCTACTTCAGATAATAAACATCAGAATTGAATTGAATTGGATTTTATAGTCGAGCCAACAGCTAAGGTCATATGGCGGTATACCAGCTTCCACTGGTGGAGGAAGACCGCGGGTGCCCCTCCGGGCAATTTTCGTGCAGGGGCAGGCACCTGGGTAGAACCAACCAACGTTCCTCAAGAATAAACATCAGAGTTATGGCCCTTGATTTAATGAAAATGCTATATTTTGTCAACACTCTGGCACCTTCAATTTGCATCTGATCCTGATCTTTACCAAACTTAATATCAATGAAAGCTCAAACAAGTTTGAAAAACGCCAATATTATTATACCAATTCATGCCAATTTTCAGGACAGAGCATAATAATGCACTGCAAAAATTAACCTTTTTAAATAGGATTTGTTTTTTTTCTGTTAATATTTCCTAGATTTTGACTATGTAATGGGGGGAACAAGAATCTGTAGTTTACATTTATAGGAAATGATTTAGGACACAAAATGTTCGCTTGCTCAGTGCACATGAATTGTACAGTTTGTGAATTTTTGAAGATATTGGTTTGTTTAGATGTGTGCTAATAAATTTTACTTCCATATAAATGTGGCTTATTAAAGCGAGACGTGGCAATCTGGATTTTTCTAATACTTGCAGCGTGCCGTTTTTCTACGAAACTTGCATTTGTTCAGCCATTAGTTTTATTATAAGAATAGTTTAAAGAATATTTTTTTGCATTTTACTACATATAATTGTTGATTATATTGCACCAATAATATATTATTAAGTGAAAAGTCAAACTTGTTTTTAATTATATGCTAGCAGGGTTAAAGTCAAAATGATACTGGAGTAATGATACTGGAGGAGTAATGATACTGGAGTAATGATACTGGTGTAATGATACTGGAGTAATGATACTAGAGTAATGATACTGGAGTAATGATACTGGAGTAATGATACTGGAGGAGTAATGGAGTAATGATACTCGAGTAATGATGCTGGAGTAATTATACTGGAGTAATGATACTGGAGTAATGATACTGGAGGAGTAATGCTACTGGAGTAATGATACTGGAGTAATTATACTGGAGTAATGTTATGATACTGGAGTAATGATACTGGGGTAATGATACTGGAGGAGTAATGATACTGGAGTAATGATACTCGAGGAGTAATGATACTGGAATAATGATACTCAAGAGTAATGATACTGGAGTAATGAAACTGGAGTAATGATACTGGAGGAGTAATGATACTGGAGTAATGATACTGGAGGAGTAATGATACTGGAGGTGTAATGATACTGGAAGAGTAATGATACTGGAGTAATGATACTGGAGGAGTAATGATACTGGAGGAGTAATGATACTGGAGTAACGATACTGGAGTAACGATACTGGAGTAATCAATCAGGATGCTTGTTTTAATGCTTGTTTACAAACTTCAAGATTGCCATGTGTGCCTTTAATCTATTTTGCACTACAATTTTGGGATAATCCAAGAACAATTAATTTAAGACCCATTCTGAGTGGAGGCAAGCTCATAAATTATTCAAACATGTTCATTAATATTTGTACACACGCTTGAATTTTTGAAGGAGCTTGCATGTTTTCATGTGAATGTTTCCTTCCAGTGTTAAAGGGACATACGGCAAGCTTGATTTTTCTAAAGCTTGTGGCATCCCATTTTTGCATTTTAATATCTCTTGGCTATGTATTGCACCAATAAAATATTTAAACATTTGGTAGAATACTGGGGGAAAAAATAATGTTAAATTATATTCAAGCAGGTTTGAAATCAAAATGATACTGGATTAATACATCAGTGTACTAATTTTAATGCTTGATAAAATCTTCAAGATTGCCGTGTGTCCCTTTAATGTTATGGCTCTGTAAAATAAAATTTGATGGTTTTGTGTATCTTGCATGTCAGGTATTTAAAGTTTTAAATATTTGCTTTTTCAAGAGATTTATTATTTTTATATTATGATAGGCGATGGAATACTGCATTTTAGCAGTGAAATAAAAGTGTTATTTCTTAATGTGAAATTTCACTGCCAGAACTAAATTATTGTCTTTAACTTGGAAATGTTCTAATAAAATGAGCTATAGTTTTTGAAAATCGATCATGCAATTTAGATATGTGGTGTCATTTACAGTACTGTAGATATGTGGTGTCATTTACAGTACTGTAGATATGTGGGGTCATTTACAGTACTGTAGATATGTGGTGTCATTTACAGTACTGTAGATATGTGGGGTCATTTACAGTACTGTAGTTATGGGGTGTCATTTACAGTACTGTAGATATGTGGTGTCATTTACAGTACTGTAGATATGGGGTGTCATTTACAGTATTGTAGATATGTGGTGTCATTAACAGTACTGTAGATATGTGGTGTCATTTACAGTACTGTAGAGAACATGTGGTGTCATGTACAGTACTGTAGATATGTGGTGTCATGTACAGTACTGTAGATATGTGGTGTCATGTACAGTACTGTAGAGAACACTGCAGTAGAAATATTTCAATATTTTTCGAAAACAACTTTTTCAAGAAAGTTGATATGAAAACTATGTTATTGGTGTGGACATAACTAAGAAAAATAGTCGTTGTTCATTGAAATCAGTCGAGGATTTTAGAAGTTATGGTGAGATAAACATAGACTTCACAGTGCTGAACCATGACGTCGCCAACAATACCTGCTTGTTATTCTGCATACACTATGACGTCGCCAACAATACCTAAGCACTTGTTTTCTGCATACACCATGACGTCGCCAACAATACCTGCTTGTTTTCTGCATACACCATGACATCGATGTGCCAACAATACCTGCTTGTTTTCTGCATACACCTTGACGTTGCCAACAATACCTGCTTGTTTTCTGCATACACCATGACGTCGCCAACAATATCTGCTTGTTTTCTGCATACACTATGACGTCGACAACAATACCTGCTTGTTTTCTGCATACACCATGATGTCGCCAACAATACCTGCTTGTTTTCTACATACACCATGACGTCGCCAACAATACCTGCTTGTTTTCTGCATACACTTTGATTATAAGGCATAAAATAAACAGAACATTACAATTTTGTTGTCATGAAAATTAAACAGATTTTATTATCTCTGAAGTGATAAAACTCTTACATTTTCACTCACACTATGCACTCATGAAAATACAAAGTGTTCTCACTTCTCGAAATAACAAATATCCTCTATTATATATTTTTGCATATATGATAATATTGGATAAGGGCATCCGCATTTTACATGTGTGCTGAAAAGTCTGATCTTACACATGGGAGCAGATACAAGTCAAAAACGATGTAACACCAACAGTTGCATGACTTCAAGGATCAATCTTGGCTATCCAGTTCAGATTGGGAATTTCAAGCCCTAAGTTTAACTGAGCCTAAGATCCCTAAGTTTAACTGAGCCTCAGATCCCTACGTTTAACTGAGCCTCAGATCCCTACGTTTAACTAAGCCTCTATTATCTAAGTTTAATTGAGCCTCAGTTCCCTAAGTTTAACTAAGCCTTGGTTCCCTAAGTTTAGCTAAGCCTCGGTTCCTTAAGTTTAACTGAGCCTCTGTTATCTAAGTTTAATCTCTGTTATCTAAGTTTAACTGAGCCTTTCTTCGCTAAGTTTAACTAAGCCTCGGTTCCTTAAGTTTAACTGAGCCTCTGTTATCTAAGTTTAACTGATCCTCAATTTCCTAAGTTTAACTGAACCTCCGTTCCCTAAGTTTAACTGAGCCTTGGTTCCAATCAATCAGTTATATGTAGTGATGGAATTCACTATCTTTGATCATCGAATACCCATGACAGATTCTTAATACACATACGGTGAAAAAAACTGTTGCTGTACAGTTCTTCCTGACTCCTCTTACCTTATGTCAAGTGGTACACACCTTTTTTGTTTGTTTTCTATTCATTTAAGAACCTGCACATAATCATCGAGAGAGGGTGATCAGATAGAATTTAAGGATTTTGTTACGCTGTCATGCAGTACTGTAGACCATGTGGAGACGTTTTAGTTTGTTTCTGAACAACAGTAGGGTCCAAGATTATAACCAATATCCTTGCTTAACTCAAAAATCAACTCCAGATCAGCCAATGATAGCCATGCTTTCATTGTTAAACACATTTTGATCGGATAATTTGGAGTCAAGCATGGACATCAGTATCGAGTTTTGTTTATAATCTTAAGGCTATATAGTTACAGAGTATGACAGAGTTCGTTGATTCCTACATATCCTTCCCTCTCTGAGGCGACTCTAAATAACCTGTAAGATGGTTGGTTGATGAGTGTTAAACAATAGTTCAGATCATCCGAATGTACTTGAAGTGTTCGTTTTAAACTATTGTAGTACAGATCTTCATAAAACATGAAGACCTGTTCTGTTTCAATATCTGTCACTCGCATACTTAAAAATCTGTCCTTATTTCTAGTTCAGCTTTGGGTTTAATAGCCTGGCAATAATTTCCTGATATGGGTGTTCTTTAAAATTCTTTGTCTCAGAGCAACACGATTATAGTAAGGTATGTGTGGGCGTGTACCTTAGTAATGACGTGGCTGTATTACAACACGCCATCATTGGTATAGTTGTCCAAGTTGGTTCCAGACTGAATCAAATCTCATTCAGTAAAATTCAAACAAACAAAAACATAACAACATCAAATGTAAATCAGATCAGGATTCACCGTTAAAGACTGTCCACCTGCCTGGGGCAGGTAAAACTTGGCTCCGGGCAGGTTAAGTCTAAAAAGCTCAATCCTGTCGGGCAACTTCAAAACTGAGGTATAAGGACTCGTAAAAGAATATGACAAAATATAAAAGAAACCCATCGCTCATCGCCGGTTTCCGATATTATTATTGTTGTTACATTGTAAGTATTAGACCAGCTTTTAGAATTCTCTGAAAAGTGTTGTGAGAGTTATATCAGTAAGTGGTATAATACTCTTGAAGACTCAAACAGTGTATCCTTATAAAATAGAAACTATTGTTTCAGAGCAGAGCCTCGCCATTCTTCATTTTCTAAGCCTCGCCTAATAAACTTGATAGTAAAAGGAACTGACATAATATTCTCTATATATCTTATAAAGCATCAGGATAATTGAAAAAATAAATGCATACAGTTAATTTACAGAAGTCTTCTTTGGCCCAGCTACTTTTGGTTCGACAGTTTTGTAAAACATATAAAATCGGTTTATTACTAGAGCACCTTGCATTTCCTAGTCTGCATGTTCGCATGATAGGCTTTAGGCTCAGTATGATCCTGGAGATATGGCATATCCATGGTCCTATCCACAAGAGGTGATGCAAGCTTGCAGAACACTTACTCTAGTAATGATTTTTGTATTGTATACCGTCATAAGAATGCTGAATATATGATAGCACTGTAGACTAGGTCCTACACAGGTCACGATGTCCGCCGAGTCTCACGATGTCACACAACGTCGTAATCTATTTTTAAATAAGATATGCGATATAGAATCAGAAATGCTAGATTTAGCATGCATACAGGTTTTTGTACCAGTCATTGATTGTCAGAAAATGAAGGGCTTATATAAGGTAAATGTATATATATTATTGAGGTATATATAATAAACATGTAATATTAAGTCTATACTTGTTTTGATGTATTAAGTATGTTTAAAATGGCGTAAGAAAACTAGGTTTAATACTGAACAGTTTTGTATGTGTTCAAAAATGGTATTTATGTTTATAGGCTTTTCATGTATTTTCTTCTGTTTATTTTTAATTCTAACTCTACCTGCGCAGTTCAGTCATTTCATATACACAAAGAAGGAGGGTCAACATGTATGTTATTCTACGATAAAATACGGCTGTTCCATTAATTTCCCACGTATATGTCATCCGTTGAAGCGCCACGTTACATGATGTCACCTGTAAATATACGTCAACAAGACAACTCACTGAAATTTTAATTGAATTGTTAATTACAACAAATTTGCCATGTCCAAACCTTGCACACTCACCCGATAATAAACACCATCAATATCGCATCAGTACACATGACAATTAATAGCATCTTGAACAAGCTGAGACGTTTGACGTCATACAGCGCAAGCAATGACAATTGTTTGCACATGACTACTATGTATTTAAACATACTGTAACACGCAGACTTTTGCATTCGAAGGCGCCCAATGGACAGCCGTAAACATTAGTAGCCTGACTTACGTTGACCTCCCGATCATATATAGTGTCACAACAATAGTGTAACAATGGGGTTATTGTTGTAGTAGAATCAAAAATAATAAATACGTACCGGTACATGTAATTTTTCGGTGAATAAAATACAGGTACGTATTTGTTATTTTCTAATAATACTATGTTTGATCTATCTGTTTTACCTTATATTGGTTTCCATGAATATAATCACATTCCTATTGATTTTAAAATGTTAAAAAAAAAGAGTTGCTGAGATGCCATCTATTACATTTTGTCGAAGATTTTAGTATAGGTTACACGTTTAAAAATATCTTGACAATATAAGTATTTTAAGGGGATAGACTGCAATCTGTAAATGTTTATCAAGCAAAACACCCTGCATTAATGAATCCTTTATCATTTTGACTTTAAACCTGCCTTGCATGAATATATGATACAAATTTGGAGTTTCCATTGTCCTTTGTTACTCTGCAGTCGTTTTAATACATGTGCAATAGAATTAACAAGTACGTTATATACAAAAAACAATTTGCTTTAAAAAGTATTCAAATCATTATTATAATTAACAATGAACGCCAGTGTGAAAGTTACGTATAAACTTTAACAGGATGCCACATGTTTTAAAAATATCAAGATTGCCGTGTGTCCATTTAAATACCCTTCATGTTTAAATTTTTTGTCACGAAATACTTCTCATACATGAATCACTGTTTGTTATAATGTGTGTATGTTTTCAAGTTACGCTTATTTTAAATTGCTTTCTTGCAATTTGAATGAGATTAATGCAAAATTAGGGCCATCATTAAACAATTACTTGTTCTTTATTTATTAACCCTTAACCCGCTAAGCACGACTATAATAGCCTTTGTACCCTTTGTAAACACAGATCAGCACGCGAGTAAGACGCAGCGTTCAGGGGTTACATTGTTCATATGCTGATCAATCCATTTTCCACAAAACACCCCTTTGTCACATAAATGGGAATGGTCTTTATTCAAGGAAGAACAGTCCATTATGTATATGTAGCGGGTTAAGGTTAATTTTTTATTTCTTTCATTTCAGAGATTCAGAAATAATATTATGACA